>JACJUY010007650.1:4589-36807 GCA_014220935.1 Platorchestia sp. MABIK
TTTAAAACGAAACCTGTTTTAAATAATCATCTTAGCTCATTTCCTTTATCCCTAGTCAATAAGTAATTTCATACATTTTTTGATTTTTTTTTTTTTGTATTTTACAGATGACTTTTTGTTCGAATTTCGTATTGCTGATGATGAGCGAAGGCTCGAAACGTCAATTTTTACGAGTCTTATACAGTCTCGAGAATACATTTTAATGAAAAATGTTTTATACCATTTTCCTGGTTCTCTCTTTTTTATTGAAGATTGGTTAATAATATTGGATTTGAGGGGGGCCATAATATCAGCAACAGCTTTAAAGTACTTTAGTTTAAAACGCTTGTAATCCACTAGATCAGCTAAATTTTTTAGGTTGTTTATGCTTGCAATTACATCGTGAGAATTGGTATTGGTGTTAGACTTAGGGGAGACGATGGGTACCGGTTAAGGCTGCAAATGATTATGGATTTGTGTTTATTTACTTGCACTTCAAAGCGTAATGTAAGCGTAACGAAAAAGGAGTTATGTTCGCGAATATGATCGATATATTCCTAGTGATCAGTAGGTTCACTTGGAATGCTATCAGCTATATTTTTCTTTACGTTTGCGAAGAAATTATTAAAAAGATCAGAAAATAAAAATCTTTCTTCTCGTGGTAGTTTATATTATCTTGAACAATGGGCTCCATCTTTTTCTTTTCCGCATTTTAAGGAGGCGCCAGTTTTTTAATATCAGTTTTGAATGGAGTAAGTTTGCGCGTAAAGTATTTTTTTCAATATCCTTATCTGGCTTCCCACCTAGTTCCTGAGTATGTTAAATATTTCTCCAGAGATTCGCTCTTCGCAAAGGAGGGCTAGGTACGCTTGCCGTTTTTTATATTAATCCCAATGTCTTCAGTAATCCAGGGATTGTGTCTATTTTTCGATGTAATTGTGCGATTTACGATCGGACAACATTGATTTTATGCGATCGTTATAATTTCAGTCAAGTTCTATATTGATTCGTCAATGTTCGTTGTTTATTGTTCTGTTGAGAGTTGTGCAATTTTGGTATTAGTTCTTCTAGAATGGTGCGCATTTTTCCCAAATTTGATTCGTTTGCATATAAATGCTCAAAGCCTCAATGGTAAATTGGATGACATCAGAGTAATGTTGGTCCCTGAAAAAATTGACATTTTATGTGTTTCTGAAACATGGTTTGATTCACGAATCCAAAGTTCATTTTTTAACATTCCTGATTACGTATTATTCCGCTAAGATGGCGCTAAAACCTGCCGAGGTAGTGGATCTTTTATTTTTGTGAAAGAGATGTACTCAACATCTTCACTTCTAGCGAATAAAGTTTGCGAAGGCGTTGAAATGGTTTGGTTAGAAGTGCAAAAAAATAAACATAAATCCATAATCATTGGCAGCCTTTACCGGCATCCATCGTCTCCCCTAAGTCTAAAGCTAGATTTAATTGTGAAAACCCTCAAAGAAATCCTTTAGGCAAAAAAGTCATTCTCTGATTTCGGTGATTTTGATGTCGGCTTAACGGACAAAAACAATCAGCTAAGCAAACTGTTGTATAAACTGAGCCTATCACAAATGGTAAAAGAACCGACTCGCATCACTAAAGTCTCTAAAATTCTCCTCGATCTGGCAATCACAAATAATCCTACCGCAATACTTAGTACTGTAATTTCACCTTCTATTTCCGATCACCACTCTATAGAATGTAAAATTAATATTACAAAGGAAATACAATAATACCGCTTAATGACTTATCACTTGAAAAAGCACCATTCAGCGGAACTATTTCAAGAAAAACTACTCAATATGTCCACCGAATTACAAACTATGATGCAATCTGACGATGTTGACATTCAAGTGTCCATCTTCAATGAGAACTTCACAGAAGCTCTCGATGAATGCGCACCTTACGTCGCCAAAAAAAAAAACAAGCCAAAACGCACTGTTTGGATTACTGACGAAATTAAAGAGATAAGCAGAATAGAGAAAACTAACTTGCGAGAGTACAAAACAATAGATCAAACAGTACCTTATACAAGATTTATAAAGAACATGAAAAAATTCTTCGAAAGAAAATCACTGAAGCGAAACAAACTTACTTCTACCAGGAACTATTAACGGTTAAAAATAACCCAAAACGAAATTGGGAAATCATTAATGAGGGTGCCCCATATAAAATTTAGACCGTATAAGTAATTTTGAAAATCCCTTGGCAACAGCCACGGATTCCAACACATTCTTTTCAAAAGTAGGGGCTCAAGTTTTCAGAGAGGTGTGTACCAATCCAAATGAAAAGTCAATTGAAAATTCATGCCCCACTGCACCCTCGAGAGCTGATGTCAGGTGGAGACCACGTCCTGTCCATTTACCGGAGTTAAGAAATATCTTATACTCATTAAAAACACATAGGCAGTTGGACATGATGGTATCAGCCTTCAATATATCAAAGACAGTTTCCCAGTCACAGCACCATGGATTCGTCTTATAATTAATACTTCAATAGCAGCCAACACGTTTCCAAACCAATGGAAACACTCCATTATTAGACCGTTGTATAAAAGTGGTGACCTAAATACAGCATCAAACTACAGGTCCGTCAGTCTTTTACCTGTCATTTCCAAAATATTGGAGAAAGGGGTGACAAATCAACTGGCATTCCACCTGGATAAGTCAAATCTACTCCACCGAAATCAATGCGCCTATAGAAGAAACACTAGCACTCAAGACGCTCTGTTCAATTTCTCCGAAATATATACAGTGACATCGATCAAAAGAATGTAACACTCTTGCTGCTACTCGATCTCTCTAAAGCGTTCGATAGCGTCGAACATGATAGACTTCTACGTAAAATACTGAGCTTAGGAGTAGACACGCAATGGTTTGAAAGTTTCTTGTCAAATCGATCTCATGCAGTCCGCTCAGAAAACAAATTGTCCCCATTCACTTAAAACAATTTTGGTGTTCCCCAAGGATCCATTCTTGGTCCGCTGCTGTTTTCTATTTTCATTAGTGATTTCCCTTCAATGCCTTCTAACACACGGATCTCAATGTATGCAGATGCTGTTCAAATGGCAATAACAAGTTCTGTATCGGAAATACCACAGACGCGAATTAAAGCCGAAACTATACTGACTAGCCTGAAATCATGGTACGACCGAAATGGTCTCAAATTAAATGTTTGGAAAACGCAATGGATTATTTTCGGATCCAAAGATGCAATTAAAAAAACGTCACATCTAACTCTTACAGTAGGAAGTGATAAAATTAATGCATCAGAAAAATTTTTAAATCTAGGCAAATGGTTCCATAGAAATATGTCCTTCAAATCTCACGTTGAGAATACTTGCAACAAAATTTACGGAACTTTGATGTTTTTCATCGTATAAAGAGTCTGCTTGACGAAAAATCCAAATTATCAGCCGTTCAATCCCTGGTGTTATCACGCATTGACTACTGCAGCCTAGTATGGGGAGATTTACCTCAATACCTTCAAAGGGATTTACGAAAGTGCACGAACTTCGCAGCCAAGGGGGTATGCAATGGTAATTTTAAAAGAAGTGATCACGTAACCACTCTCCTTTAATAAACTCGGGTGGATTCCCATTCAAGAAAGGCTCCTCATGCAGAGGGCCTAATACAAACAAACAACCAACCAAACAAACATCGGCATCTACGGATGCTTTATTTCCAATTCAAGCCTGATACATATCACCTTGTACATTGGTTTTTCAAATGCCTTGACCAGGACGCCATGACGCTTACCCCCGGTCAAGACCGGTACCCATTTCAAACACCTGGGTAGAGTGGGGTATTGTGCTTAGAATTTTTTCTCCTATACCCAACAGAGAAAATCGCCACCAGCGCAGGGACTCGAACCCTCGTTGCCCTCACGGAGGCAGGTCCTAAAGCCACACGGCTATGACGAGCACTGAAATATCGAGGTACGTATTCTCCTCGTTATTTCTTCCTTAGCGCAATGCTGAGATAGTGCGTTTCCATCCACCCACTGTAACCAACCAAAAGCCGAATAGAGACAATTATGTCTTAGTCGACTATCGTTCATCTCACATAGGGCAGAAGGCTCTGTCAATATTAGGCGCCTAATTGTAGAGCAAACTTCCCCTGAGTATTAAAATCCCTCAACGACTGAGAGAATTTAAAACCAAAATAACTCGTCATCTTGCGTCTCGACAATAATTCTTTGTTGCAGAACACACTGAATAAGTATTGACGAATCTCATTTGCTCAGTATCTCCATTGCTGAATAATCTCCCTTGCTCATTGTGTTATAATTCAAGACATTACACAACAGTTTTGAAGTTTGCGTAGGTATTATAATTTGATCACCTATACGCTGGGATTTGCAAACTTGCTTACTTGTATATGTGTGTACGTACATGGGTGTATGTGCGCATATGGTTGTGCATATGTGCACATATACCTGTATGCAATGAACTAGCAACTAGCACATAAACTATAAAAACCGCCCTTTTTTCACTCCCAACTTCTAACACTACCCAACACGTCATTTCATTTTATTATTGTAAAGCAATCCAAAGCTTATATGTCTTGTACATGTTCATGTTTCCAACACACAAAGTTCAGCATCTTTATTGCTTTCATGAATTAAAAACCTCTATTCAACCTAAATAAACGATCCACAGAATACATTTTATGTCTTTCCTTTCCGTTTTTGTGCAAGCATCAAACTAGACCGTCATGGTACCTATGTAAATTTATCAGTTGCAGACATTCTGCACCATCTTTCTGAGATGATGTGATTTTTTTCGAATTTGAAACCCTTATAAAACATTCATGTTTTCTTTTTTATTCACGTCCAAAAATGTTCTTGTTAGGCTTACGTAGTGCAAATTATCATATCATCTCATACGCTCTAGAGTATATTATAATAACCGCACCTAGGCCGTTGATCTCACGTATTTCTGCAATTATACTGTACTTGGGAACAATCTTGGAACAATCTTGGAACAATCTTGGGAACAATGTACTTAGAACAATCGTTTTCATGTTTCTGAGTCAGGTAGACTGTTTTGTGTCACTATTATTAGTTCGGAAATATCATAAAATTCATGACGTGATAAAAGTTATTTTCTCCGAGTCCCTCGATTGGAATGCTAGTTTATACTGACTAGTTACGCTGATATTTGCGCACATGCTTACCTGTGTATATGTGTGCGTGTGCACGCTATGTGTGCGTATAAGGGTGTATGTGTCACTACGTAATACATCATTTCACTTCATTATTGTAAAGCATTTATGAAAGAATTTAAATGTATATTTGTTGTGCGATCACCCACATATGATAAATAAGACGCTTATCAACCAATGATCTTTTCGAAACAATATTTAATTAAACATCGTTGCAATATTTCACTAGAAATTGTAAGCAGCAACACATACAAAAAAGTTGTTACCAACCTCCTTTGCTCATTATCCTACATGTCGGTACATCGCACACCATTTTTGTAGAACGCATATGTATTGTGATTGCCTCGATGCATAGATATGTATTTGTGTATGTGTGCGTGTTAGGTGTATGTATGTGCGCTGGTATGTATGTGCATGTATATGTGTATATATTTACATGTATATATGTACATATGTGTGTACTAAACTAACAACCAGCATTTGAACTAGAGATACCGGTCTTTTTTCAGTTCACTCTCAACTTGTAACATTACCTAACTCGTCATCTCTTCATTATAGTGAAGCATTCACGTGAAAAACTATAAATTTGCTGTGTGATCATCCATTTATATTTAAATTAAATGCTTATCAACTAATGACCGTTATGTTAAAATTTTAAATTAATTAGAAAAATAAAACTTGTAATTTTCGGGGTCCTCAGGCTTATCATTTATTTATTTTCATGCTTCCTTGAAATGACATTTTTGAACATCTGCCGAAACAAGCAATTCTAATATTATTTCCTGGCGTCAAGAAATTCAAAGCTTTATGTCATGTACATGTAAACTGTCAAAAGTGTTTTCACCCCACAACGGAAATGTGGAGAGAACTTCACAGGTTCTCTCTACATTTTGAAAGAAATACCTGTTTTAAATGAAATGTAATCTGCCTTTCCTCTGCTACTAACGTAATTTTAATACCGAACATTTTTATTTCGTTTCTTTTATGTCTTTTTTGCTCTCTTCTTTCATGATTGATGTAAATTTGAGCCTTGACTAGTTTTTTCTACTTGTTTTCAGATTGATAATGATCCTGGAGGTCGAAACGTTCAAGAAAAAAATTTTATTCATTGACTTTCCTAAATAAATAATGAGGTTTAAGACGTGTTTCTTGGCACTTGTATTTATAATTCGAATATACAGAAAGCAAACCACTTATATATATCCAGGCTACAATAGTCGAAACGCGATAAAACTTAAGATTGAATGGCTAATAATCTAGATTTTTTGTCGAGTATGCTATTTAGACGATGAAAAACATTAAAGTTCCGTAAATTTTGTCGCAAGTTTTCTCAACATGAAATTTGAAGGACATCTTTCTATAGATCCAGATACCTAGATTCTTAACTTTTTCTGATGGGGTTATTTCATCATTCCCTACTGTACGAGTAAAATTTAGAATTTTTTTGATTGCGTCACTGGACACAAAAATAATGCATTGCGTTTTACTCGCGTTTAGTTTGAGGCCATCTTGGTCATGCCATGATTTCAGGCTGATCAATAGGGTTTCAGCCGTATCTTGCGTCTGTGGTATTTCCTATACAAAGCTTGTCATTGCAATTTGAACATCATCTGCATACGTAGAGATTCGAGTGTTAAAAAGCATTGGAGAGCAATCGTTAATGAAAATAAAAACACAAGTGGACCAAGAATGGATTTTTGAAAAACACCAAAATTGTTTTGAATAAATGGGGACAACTTGTTATCTAAGAAGACTGCATGAGACCGATTTGAAAAGTAGCTTTTAAACCATTGCGTATCAACTCCTAAGTTCAATATTTTCCGTAGAAGTCGATCATGTTAGACGCTTTCGAATGCTTTTGAGAGATCACGTAGCAGCGAGAGTGTTACATTTTTTTGATCGATCCTCTGTATATTTTTTCAGTGACATTAAGCAGAGCGTCTTAAGTGCTAGTGTTCCTTCTATTGGCATATTGATCGCGATGAAGTAAATTTGACTCGTCCAAATGAGATGACAGTTGATTTGTTATCACTCTCTCCAATATTTTGGACAGGACAGGTCACAGACTTATGGGCCTGTAATTTGATGCTGCATTAATGTCACCAGTTTTATGCCACTGTCTAATTGTGGAGTGTTTCCATTGGTTGGAAAACTTATAAGTTGCTATTAATGAATTGATTACCAAACGAATCAATGGTGCTGTGACTGGGAAGCGGTCTTTGATATATTGAAGGCTGATGCCATCATTTCTGATTGCCTTTGTGTTTTTCAATGGGTATAAGATATTTTGTAACTCTGAAAAATCGACAAGACGGGGTCTCCACAGGGTACCAGCCCTTGAAGTTGCAGTAGGGCACGAATTTTCAACTGACAATTGATTAGGATTGGTTTTACATACTTCATTGAAAACTTGAGCCCCTACTTTTGAAAAGAATGTGCTGAAATCTGTAGCTCCCTCCTAAGAGATTTTCAAAATTACTTAGGCGGTCTAAATTTCTTAATTGGGCTACCTCACTAATGATTTTCCATTTTCGTTTTTTTTGCCGTTAATACTCGTAGTTCCTGGAGGGAGTGAATTTTTTTTGATTGTGTATTTTTCTTCTGAAGATTCTTCTCATGTTCTTTATATTCCTTGCATGAAGCACTGTTTAATCAATTGTCCTTGTAATCTTGCAAGTAAGTTTTCTTTATTCTGCTCAGCTCTTTAATTTCGTCAGTAATCCAAACAGCACGTTTTGGCTTAGGTTTTTGGTTATGTAAGGTGCGCGTTCATTGAGAGCTGTTGTAAGATTATTGTTGAAGATTGAGACATGTATGTCAACATCGTCAGATTCCATCAAGTGCTGAAATTCGGCGGACCTTTTTAGTGATTTTTCGTGAAAAGTTCAGCTGAATAGTGACTTTTCAAGCGGTGTGTCATATAACGATAATTTTTTCTTTTCTTTAAAATATTTATTTGACATTGTATTGAGTGGTGATCGCACAACAGAGGGTGATATTGCTGTACTGAAAATTGCTGTAGGATTATTTGTGATTGCCAGATCGATGAGAGTTTTAGAGACTTTAGTAATACGAATTGGTTCCATAACCATTTATGATAGGTTTAGTTTATACAGCAGTTTACTTAGCTGCTTGTTTTTATCCGTCAAGCCAACATTAAAATCTCCGAGAGCAAAGAATGACTCTTTTGAAGCTAGAATTTATTTGAAAGTTTTATCAATGAATTCTAGCGTTGAAGGTAGAGGAACCGATAGCTGCCGGTAAAGGCTGCCGATGATGACGGGTTTGTGTTTATCTATTTCCGCTTTTAACCAACCCATTTCCATGCCTTCGCACACTTCATTTGCTAGATGTAAAAACAACAAATAAATTTCTTTCACGAAAGTACAAGGTCCACTACCTCGGTTATTTTTAGCGCCATCATAACGGTGCAACACGTAATCGGGAATAATGAAGAACGAGCTTTTTGTTCGTGAATCAAACCTTATTTCAGAAACACATAAAACGTCAAAGTCTTCAGTGACCAACATTACTCCAATGTCATCCAGTTGATCATTGAGGATACGTGCATTGATATGTTTACTTTTGATATTTTCTATATTATGGCGCTTATTAGGGGAAGCATCTTCATTGATCACGCTCTTGCTATGATTGAATTACACAAATAGTTATTGATTTGTTAACCTAAGAAGAGTGATTTTGAGCGCGTGAGTTAAGAGCATGCAGAAACCAGAGTGCTGAGTTTTTACCATTGACGAGAACACTATCTGACCATATATTTTTCCCTAAGAATCAAGAGCGATTTTTGAGGTGTGGCTTACAAGTCTTCACATTAGTCTCAAAATGATGCGCATTTAATTTTATGTTCGCTCATATTCTGCATAAAACAAAATTTTTGGTCTCCAACTTATCTCCGTCAGGTTGGGCCGATTTTCTTAGGAACGCCTATTTATGAACACCTCTTGTTTCTGAAATATTGGTTCTAATGTTTTCAATTTAGTTACAATTTGAAGCCTAATTATCCTCTAACGATTCAGATAACTCAAAAATTCCTTTATCGTCAAAAAGGGGTAGGAGCAGAGCCTCCTTCACCTCATTGTTTTCGGTCCATTTTTATCAAAACTGTCTTGTTGAAACACTTCTCATTCCTAAGATTTTGCATCTAAAAATTGTAAGTTAATTTCAATTTGAAACCGAAAACTTTCTCAAAATGCACGCATAGCTTAGATATTTATTCTTGTCATGAGGGATAGAAACTAACCATATTTTACTTTCACAGCATTTGATTCATTCATTTGAGAATACTAATTTCGGCGCAGCTTTCATTTCCGTACTATTACACGTAACTACTTCAAATTAGCCTCTGTTTAAATCTTAAATATACACTGTTCCAAAATATAAGTTTTTTGCTAATCCCAGAAAAAGTAGAGCTTCCTTAATACATTTGGGATATAATCGGAAATTTTTACAAGCAGTATGCGAAGATCTTATGAAAAATCAAAGCAGTACAACAATCGTCACATGTGGAATCTGAATGCGTTCAGATGGAAACCACACGGATGAGAAGGGCATCCGAATAAAGCGTTACATATTAATTCAAAGAAGTTCAGGAAATTCATAATTCTTCAGACGGATGTTCATCAGGAACTTGAAAACGAAGAACACAGCACGTAGTGAAATCATTTTAATTTTATTTCTTTCTTTACACACCTAGTCTATAAAAGTGAAGAAACTAAAAATTAGTAGTCCTATTTTTCTTAAACGTTTCGGAGTCCAGCTCCATCATCAGTAAGTCAGATCTGAAATTTACAATTAAAACGGTTAAAAATACAATGTTATTTTAAATTTTTTCTATTCAACAAGTAAATGAACTGAATATAAATTTGAAAAGGGAATGAACTGGTGGCATTATTGAGAACCGGTTTGTCTTTAGCTATGTACAATGATTCTAAAATTCTCAAATCCAAATCATTAGAAGCAGAACATAAAATTTCGAAATCATCTTCAGACGCACGGGCACTGCACTGCTCCGCATGAAGGGGGACAGAAGAATGACCGGGCTGCGTAAGTCGATTCCCCGTTCTAAAGCTCACACCACGATGCTGGGCAATCCGCACGTAAAATGGCTATGTCGTCATTCCGACATAGCCCGATGTACATTGTACACAGCTAAACTTGTACACAACGAACGCCCGCATTCGCTTAGGTTTAACATCTTTATAACGAAAAATCGAACAAATTTTATGAGAATTAACATATATAAGGCGAAGATGTGCTGGCGAAAAATAGCGTTTGAAAAGCACCTCCAGTTCACGTGACATTTTATCAGAAAAGCAACCCAAGTAAGGAAAAACGCAATAAAGAGGCTGTAGCCCAGGAAACCCAAGCCCAGACCAGTAAACGTTTCTTTGCGATAAACTGATGATTTGAAACAATTATACATTTTAGTGATCTTAGAATCCATAAAAGGCAAACTATTACATCTCTCCACTTCACTGGTAAATTTAATAGCGGGATGTTTAGAATTCAAGTAGTCAAGAAATAAAGGAACATAGCTAGGGTCACGGAATAAAAGAAAAGTGTCATCTACATACCGTCGATAAAAGTGAGGTTTAAAATGCAAAGGGCAATCTCTGAGCCATATCTCCTCCCAGTAGCACATAAAGATGTTTGCAAACGTTGGTCCCAAAGGGAGTCCCATACCCAACCCCTCAACCTGCTTGGACAGTTTTCCGGCAAAAATAAAAATCGAATTTATTACAGACAGTTCCAGCAGAGTCTTAAAGTAATTTTTACCCAGTCCTAAAATTACATCACTAGACTTTTGAAACAAGGCATTTAGAATAATATTGTTTTAGCCAATGGTATATTAGTGAATAAATTTTCCACGACAAATGAGGTCATAACGTTTTATTAGAGTTTTGAATATAAGGAATGTCTTTTACAAAACGTGACGAATTTTCAAGCGTATAGTTATTTTTCGTTAGAGAATTAAATACAGGGACTAAAAACTTTGCTAAATTGAAACTAGGAGTTTTACACGCAGCAAAAATTGGCCAAAACTGGAATTTAGAAACAAAATCAGGTTTGTGTATCTTTGGTAGACCATACAAAATTCCCGGAGAAGAACCAGACACGGAGTGTTTAGAGTAAACCTCACTCGACAAAACCTTAACATTTTTCAATTTTCGCAAAAAATTATTTATTTTATCTTCACTTTGAATGACCGTTTTTTCCCAGGGGTCTGATATATTTCGAAACTTCGACTCATCAGAAACTAATGTCTCCACTTTAGACTTGTAAATGTTCATGTCGAGAATGACAATTCCCCGGCCCTTGACAGGCTTGCAAACCAGAACAGATTTATTTCGGCCCAATTCCCTGAGAACAACGAAATCCCGTTTCTCCAATATTGCTGAGAAAATCTTGTGAGGCTTAAATTATGGAAACTACGGAATGCTAATGATCGTAGCTCCTGCAGAAAGCCTGAACGGTCTGAGCAATCTAACTTCTTACTAGCGTTAACCAATTTCTCAAATGACAAAAAATATTCATAAAAGTTTAACTTAAAAACAGGTACACAGAAGTCCAAACCAGAAGCTAATAAAAACTCTGTACGTGAAGGTAAGGTTATTGCACTGTAGTTGAAAATCACTTGGTCCGGATCACATGGGCAAATATCACCATTAACCCAAGGCTCTCGAGCTTCCTCCTGTGCATCTCAAGAGTGGTTCTCTTGAAAGACTCGTCCCCAATTGAAAATTATCGCCCTTTTCAGGTAGGAAAGTAGTCGTAAAAGGTCAAGAAATGCCCAAAAGTGCCATAAATCACGACTTCAAACCGACTCCTACCTATACTTGGCCTATTACGGCTTGAAAAGGGCCCTTCGTCCAACTGGCATTTTATAGGTCTAGTCGATGGCTATTTTCGGGCTCATTCGGGTCGTTTAAAGTCGTGTCCTGGCCGTTTTCGACGAGCTCTATTTAACATATTTAACGTAACATTTGGTAAAAAGATATTGTAATCTGAACTGTTGTGCAGATTTTATTTCTTGAGTAAAAAATAATCTAATAGTATGTAACAATTAATTCCACATTCAATATTAACTCACGCAGTCATCGGCAGCCGTTAAAAATAAAATAATTTTGTTCTCTCTCATTAGACTAGCATGAACAAGTTAGTGATCGACATTGACCAATCCGCGATTTTCGACTGGTGAAATGTTACACGGCCACTAACACCCTATATTTTTGTAAGTAAAAAGTATCTCAAGAATGTCTGTGCTATTTTTAGAACTGGAATGGCTGTTGGCCCACTGTCGGTCCAGTGGGCCTTCCCAGTCTAACTTTTTTGCCGGAGCATGCATGTTTTCCGCCGCCCAAGCGATTTCATCGCCGAAGAGGAGGCTATTCTACTAATCGATTTATATCGCGGCTCAATGTAAAAATTTTAAACGAAATTTTGCATAAAAATGCAAAAAATTTCAAACTGCAAGTGCGACCGAGCGGGTTTAATTTTACATTTATTTCACAATATTACACATACTTGCATATTGCTTTTGTTGACAACATTTCCAAAATATTTACAAGTTTTGCAACGTGTTAATAGTTTTCTCTTGTCTATAAGAGTACTGCTGTCCTTTTTGACACAAATGAATTAGGAAATACAGTCTGATCATTGTAACGTAAAACGTATTGTAATTGAAATTACTCAATTTGGGACATTGCTCTTCTTTCGCCAATTCAAAAGTTGGAGTGCTATACACTTCCAAATTCGAATTTTAACCTTGAGGTATAAGAGTTGAGTGACACTGCATTACAAGTTTTTAATTTTCAAATTGCGTGAAGTATTGAATCGCTCAATACAAGTATTTACACGTAACACTCGATGCCTAGGAATGTACCTCATCATCTGAACATTTGAGTGATGGTAGGTAGGTCGTCGAGGGATTACACCGGCCGATTCGATTATCTGCAAAAATTTGACTTTATCTCAAGCAATTGCCCTTTTTTTCTTTATATTTGTAGATCGATTTAAAATATATGCAAATATATATTTACTCATCATATAAAAATGTATGTGTATTATCCCGTTGGAATCCAAAAGTGGACGGGCAGTAATTTGCAAATTTTCCCATTCTATTGTTATACTTTGAATTAAACAATTTATTTCCAAGTTCAGAAATAAGAGAAAATTAAAATAAGAAACCCATATGATGAAAGTCTGCCTGAATCATGAACAAGAATGTCACAGAGTTCATTCAAGTGCTCCGTTTTTAAATCAGGTAACAAAATAATCCAACCTTGGTTTAATTTTAGCATAGCGTTGTCGTATTAAAAATTAGTAAAGTTTTAAGATAATAGTTCACAATGCTCCTTTTGAACTGTCTGTTTTGCCGCGCAATTAGAATTTGACTTAAAATCAAGTAAAGCTGTTTCGATCAGAAAGTTTTAAAGTATGTTGACATGCATTAAGCATATTTTTGAAACCGGCGCGCCAAATTTTGACCACTCGCGCGAACACAAACTTGAACACAGTCTTTCTCCCTAAAAACAGGGTAAAAAAGGGGTAGTTTTGAAAGACTCATGGAAAGCGCTCTAACTTTTGAAAGAATGCGTCTATCGACTTCAAATTACTCTCAAATGAAAGAGTGAAACATTTTCTATTTCACCATATCCAACACACGACCACGACCCTAACGATTTTCTTAAAAATACAGAAATTCCTACATAAGCCTTTCCGACTCGCGCACCGTCAAAAAAATTTGCGTCTTCCCACTCGTAACTTCTCAAAGAATGCGTTTATCGAGTTCAAATTACTCTCAAATGAAAAAGTGAAACATTTTCTATTTCACCATATCCAACACACGACCACGACCCTAACGGTTTTCTGGAAAACACAGAAATTCTTCCATCAGCCTTTTCGACTCGCGCACCGTCAAAAAAACTTAAGTTGGCCCACTCGTCACTCGCGCGTTGTCAAAACATCTAACTTTGCTCTATTCTAATATACGAAATAATAATATCCTCAACGTTACCTACAATCAACAGACCATTTAATGGCAAAAGAAGACATGGGAAAACGAAAACAATTATAATTGAGGTTATATTTTAATCACAATTATAACAATTGAGTTTAATTATAATTAACCTCAGTGTCATATCCTTGCTTATATCAATATTTTCCGGGAATAAGAACTTAAGTTTTCCTGTTCTATCAAGGTATATTTGGAGCTCTATTGAAGCCGTTTTAGTGGATACATAATTTGTCCTGTGCTTATGTACTATCTTTAAAACCTAGAATATTATTTCTATTTCCTTTTCAAGCATTTGCTGAACCATATACTCAACTATTCGTTTTTTCCTTGCGATTACTGTGTCTAGATAAGTTGTGTTACTTTTTTTCCTTATCTTTTCGTTTTATTTAAGAATTAAATCAATCAAATGGTCATTCGCACAGTTGCAGTAGTTTTGTATATATTTCAAAGTTAAATTGAATGACCATGACTGGGAAGTATTTCTGATAAACTAATTTATGGCAGTGTATAACAAATTATTATGGACTGCCTGTTTTTATTCATATTTCTTTAAATCAGGTTATTTAGGTGTTTATGCATTACATCCGCGACGATTTTTGTGTTATGTTTTCCGTACAGGCTAATATATTTATTTGAAGTTTACGTCATTCTTAATGTATCTGTTTCGATGCCCCAATGCGTTCTTTCAGGATGTATGCTCAGGTATTTTTATGTACTTTTTTTCAAAATTTATTTCAGTTCAACAGGCGCTTACGATGCGTCTAGTTCAATATTGACTGGTGTATTGCATTTCTGACTTTAAATTCATAGCTTTAGGTAAAAAAATTGGCTTTAATATTGTTTTTTAACGAGTTAAATTGATGGATGAATGAAATAAGAAAGTTCTGAACATTTCAAGAATACGTTCTTAGAAGTGAGAACCATGCTTCTCCGCTATGAAATATTCCAATTTTATCTAGTCCTCGTCCAATACATCATTGTTTACTTTGATGTGTTTTCGGCCTTGACATTTGGTATCGAATTTTACAACGAGCTCCAAAATGCACTGAAAACTTTTTATTTTACCCTTTCAATCAGCTTTTCTACAAGCGACATGGCAATTGCCTTATGTTACATTTTTTGTGCCACTTAATAATCCTCATCCAGCTATCCATGTTTCGCTAAATCATAACGAATAAGAACCGCAAATTTTTGCGTCTTACTCGCCGCAGAAATAACACTGTCGAATTAATTTTATGTTTTGATTGAATTGATTTCAAATTCTACTTTGAGCACTTTAATTTAATATTCAATCATTCTTACAGCCCAATGTATAGATTCATCGCATCAGCATTTTGGAGATAAAAATTTTTCAGTTTGAATTCTTCATTCGTATGGGTAATTTTTGTTGAAGTTTTCAACTTTTAAGAAACAACGGATGGGTGACAGATTTCAGTTTTTGCATGTGAAACTGTAAAACTTATATTGGAAATAAACAATTCCGTTTTTTACTTCATATTTGAAATGACTCTTTAATCTGACTTATGACAAATTTTTGCGAGTGGACAGCTAAACGGCGGGATTATTTTGCTTAACACTGCATATTTCTGCAGACTAAGCCCTTAAATGTTTTTGAGACCCAGAGGCTTACGCTCTGGATGTTTTGAAATCTCTCCTTCAGTTGCGCTTGGAAGACGGCATGTCTTCGTGCTGCGTGCATATTGCGTTAGTTTCATGTCAAGAGTTCTCGTGTTAGGTTCTCCGTTCCATTAATCACAGCAGACCATCATCTAAAATTTGACTGATAAAAGATCAAAACTTGTGGCTATTAAGACAATAAAAAAGTGGATTCTTCTTCTCTGAAAATGGTGTGTGTACTCAAGCTCATGAAATCGTTTCCGAGCAAGAGCATTAAAAGCAAGCGTGAACTTTACAAAACATTATCGAGAAATTTAGGAAGTAGAAAATACGAAAGAGACAGATATCACTTCAGAACACTCGAATCCTCGAATGCAGCGTTCAACTACCAAGTGGCAAGAATAGTTCAGGTAAATTTATAAACTTAAGTTAGTTTGTGCGACTCCGATATATATATATTCATATATATATATATATGTATAAATGTTACTCGGACTCCGAATGATCAAGGCAAATATATGATCTTAGTCAATGAAACTAATTTTAACTTCTATTTACGAAAATAGTTTGGACAAGTAAAAAATGGACTTCGTTACTATATTTCTTTCAAGCTATTAAGCTATTAAGTAAGCTTTAAGTAAGCTATGAAAGTAAGCTATTAAGCTTACTTTCAAGGTATTAAGCATGTAAGAATGTTTGTACGATTTATTAATTTGATGAAATAGCTACTAAAGGTTTTCATTGATGGCTTAGTGTTAATTTCCTAAGGAACATTTAAATTGCAAGTATTTCGTACTTGCAAAATGCTTGCAGGTTTTATTGAAAAATAACAAAAAGCTACTTTAGTGGGGTCAAAACTATCAAGACTAGCGCTTACATTGTCGCGCACGTGGTACTTAGGGTTTGCAATCCCGGGACAAAAAGAATATCCAGGAATCCCGGGGTTTCAGGAAAACAATCCCAGAAATCCCCGGGACCCCGGAATTTACTTATATTTTACATTTATGCTATTTTAATTCTTGCCCATGCACATAGCAGTATTTGGCGATTTAGGGAGCGAAAAATTATTATCTGAAAAGGATTCTCTAATAAATTGATTCTTTGTAACTGTATTTACTGATCCGCATTCAACTGCTACAATCTTAGTCACTTGTTCTTCCAGAGAACTTTGATGCATCTATACGAAACTTGTTATTTTTGTTTGTTTATGTTTAGTGCTTACAAGAAGCAACCTTGCAAGAGGGCGCTTTGTTCCAATAGGGATTCTTTTTTCTCAGCTACTAATTGAAAAAACTAGGTTTACAGTTTCAGGCTTCACAATGTTGTGTTCACTCTTTAGGTGATGTAACAAGCCACTGGTAGACCAGCCTGTGCAAAGTAAACTCTTGCCGCACTTTATACACTTCGCAGTTTCTCCAGTTGCATCTTTAAACATAGGATCGCCCCACAAAGGCTTTAGTTTCTACAACATCAGCTGTTGCCATCGTATCTATCACAGTCTATTTTTCATTACCTGCAAAACCAAACCTCAAAATATATTTTAATGAAAGAGTTGAACTATATTATGAGCTAGTGTAGACTACACTGTGAAGCGACGTAAATTGCAATAATATTAAGACACTAAAGTTCTATCTTGAGCTCTCTAAGTCATTAATCATATTAAGCAGCATGATTTTAAATTATTTTTTCACTAGTATTTTTAAATAAATATGCCATCTAGAATCCCGGAAATTCCCGGGAAAATAGGAATTCCTGGACCGGGAAATTTCAGCCCAAAATCATCCCGGATCTCGGGATCCCTGGATGCAAACCCTAGTGGGATCCTACTTTGAGTTTTAAAGTTTTTTAAGTCCCTATAACTCGAAAGCTAAGCAGTTTTTGACATTTTATCCTTCGTAAGAATCTATATGTTTTGACTTCATGGACTTGCGGTTGAAATTTGTCCGTACAAGAAAAAACTATATATTGTTGATTATTCTTATAAAATAAAGTACAAAGTTCATGTGCTGCATAATTTCTCCTCCGTTATTTCAATATACAATTCAGTATTTTACAAATAAAATTGGATGGTCTGTCTTTTTTAGTTGGTCTGTCTCCATTTCACGCTCTTAAAAGGATACTTAATGACCGTACCTGTGATACGAGTTTGACCAGTGCACAAGCACATGAATATTTTAATCGCGGGAACTATTAGGATGGATAAATTTGTTTGGTATCCACATCTGGAAGATTTCTATATAGACATTTACGAATCCCGTCATTTATGACAGGATTACTCAGGTGTCATCTGAGTAGGCAACAGTGCCTACCCTGAGAAGCATAGATAAGTATCAACTACGTATGCACCAATTGAACAACATTACAATAGTTGATTCCATTACTATGCTCAAAATCCCAAAAATTATGATTTATATGGAGATATGGTATGAAAAATTCGCACACTGCCTTTCTTATCTGCATATCATACAGGGTAACAATGTAGAAAAGGTGTTATATTATTGCTCAACACTATTTTATATTTTGACAATAATTGGTAAAAGTTGTTCCGTTTTCATCGCACGGACCAGACGTTTTCATATCGTTTTGTTTAGGAATAAAAGCCACTTATAGCTTTTTCGTGTGTAATAAGATACTGTTTTTATTCTCGTCTGAATTTTCCTAAGCATTTGTCATTTTCTTATTATAATAAATGCCAATGTTCTGTGCATTTTTTATTTTTGGCACAATTTAGAACGTTTTCAGCGAGAAAATTTGTACTATGGTAAAAATGCAACAATTATTGCAGCTGAGATAGTGCATAGCTTTCAGCTACAGCATGTGCGTGACTGAGTGAAGTTTTTGCTGGTGTTAAGTGTTATTATTTTCACTGGAGCTCGATTACATCGTATTTTATTTTTTCATGTGTCCCAAGACCGATATTAATTGACTTACAATATTTCGAAAACTTTCTTAAGAAGAAGTAATTAATTATATAATGCTGACTAACAGATACTATTTCACTTCTTAAAATTTAAGACCATAATTATGAAAATCTCCATTTCAGCGTATGCTGACTTAGAAATTGGGGAGTGGTCAGGAGATCAAAATTAAATATGGAAATGAAATAAAATATAACTATTAAAGAACAAAACAAAATTCAAGGAATAACTTTAGAAACGAGGAAAAATTTTCACTCTTATTAAATTTTAACTTGACCTAAAAACAAGGAAGCAAATAAAACAAAGAAATCAATTTGAAGTACGGAGGGACGACATATTGCAGAAAAAAATCAACTTATATTCTAGTTTTAACATTTAAACAAGCTAATTGAACTTTCATTATGAATAGTGATTACATAACCTGAAAACCAGAAGTTTTAATATATCAGGCCGTAGCTCCAGATTTTGGCAAAGACTAGCCATTTTTAATGTATCATAACGTAGAGACTAGAAATATTTATGATCACAACATAACTCTAGGTTTCTGCAAAGAATAGTCATTGTCAATCAAAACACCAAAGCATAACCAAAAGAAAGACTAGAAAAGATCGTTTTAAGGAATCCCTCGTATAGAATATAGACACATTAAGAGCGTAAAGAGTTACCACTCTTTTTATGAGTACAATGTATTACATCAGCTCAGCAGCTCTGCAAGTAACTTGCAACATATTTACAAAAAAGTTTCTACATCCTATGTATTAGTTGAAGGGTTAATCAGAGAAATTGAAATAAACAGAATGAATTTACAATGCTTTCAACAACTAATTCCAGATTTTTAAGATTAAAGTATGTATTATTGCTCCAGTACGAAAATTATATTTCGCACTCGTAGGTATCACATATATATGTGTGCGAGCCCACAATAATGACAGTTTTAAGAATTAGGTATAACTACCCTATTTCGAACCTCAATCAAAATGCTCAATAAACAACATTGCGCATTTTTTACCTTTTGAGTAATGTATTTTCATTTTATTTCGTTTACTTTCGGCTTTTAAACTTTAAAGAAACAAACGCGTTAAAAATTTGGGATCGCCGTTAAAATTTAAGGATCGGATGATCGGATGCGGAATAAGTCATTGACGAGGATCGGAAGTTCAGAATCAGACTAATATTTTGAGGATCGATGCCCGCCAATGCTTAAATTCACTTATACTCGTATTTCATTTTTTGCTTCACAGATGAAATGCGCACCGGTAATACCTCCCACCGGAGGAGTTCGTCTCAATGAATATTTCCACGAAGAAAACGCCTCAGTATCTGCGGTGAAATGTTCTAAGGTGAGTTCTTCTAATCTGTTCCCATTGTCTAATGTAAAGTGGTGAAGCAATGGTTTATTCTTTCTGTTAAGGTTATTCTTTCTGGTGAGCGAAAAGCATTTGAGGCAAAAAACAATACAGAAATCCGACTCACATGTGCTGAATTCATTGTATCCACTTTTCAAATACCTATTCGTAATCTTTCATTTTCCTGTCGCCTGGCTAACATCGTCAGTAGTTGTAGCTACTCACCTCTCATTTGCAGCCTCAACATTTGCTCTTTCTACTTTTTCTCTTAATAATATGTTAAGCCATTGAAATGTTGATGTTACTTTCATTATCATTTTTAGTTTTACTTTCTGTGTCAGTTCAGTTTGTCAGTAGTAGTCAGTTCTGTGTCAGTATCTATTCTTACCTAATGGTACCCGTGATTAAAATATTCTTTCACTTGTGCATTGGTGAAGCTCGACGGGAAAATATCACAAGCCGAAGACACGTCATCAGCGGATTCTCAAGAGGAATCAGAGGCCAATTCAGAGCATTATGAAGAGGACATCTTAGAAGAAGAAGACGAACTATTTCAAGCCGAAGACACATTATCACCGGATTTTCAAGAGGAATCAGAGGCCAATTCAGCGCATTATGAAGAGGACATCTTAGAAGAAGAAGACGAAAACAAGTCACCAGCCGGCTGCTTCGAGGTCGAATATAGCACTGGAGATATTAATGGAAAAAGTAACGAAGTGCATCAGGCTCAAGGTAATGAGGTCTATGAAGCCTCTTTCATGCGAGAGTGGAAACTTACGTCGGAAAAAAGAACAGTCGAAGAAAATCTAAATTATTTCTTGGAAAGAAAAATAAATCATTCATATACGTTGAAGCAAATATTTATGGTCGGGATAGATAATTGTAGCCCTAACAATATATTTGAACCAGGAAATGAAAAGCACAAGGCTCTTCTGAATGGCATACGGACAGTGAATAATGATTGCGTTATAAAAGTTTTTGCAAGGAAGAAACATCGCAACTCCAGTTTTTTAGGGGATCCACTTTTCAGCTTCCTGATTAACTGCCAGGGTTGCCAGATAAATCGGTCAGCTCATGGCCACATTTTATGGAAAAAATGGCCAAAATGGCCACTTCAAAATATCCCATGGCCAAACAACTGGCCAAAATTTTTATTGCCTTAATCACACATAGACCTACCACAACCTTATTTATTTATTTTATAATGTATAAAAAATAGAAATTTGTTTAATTAAAACTTACAATACTCATAAACTTGATACTCACATTAAAAATATTATGACAAGTTTCTTATGACACGTCCTCGAGATATTGGAGGTATTCTGTTTCTTGGGTCGTGTGATACAGGTTATTACTGCTGAGTCTGTTCAGCGTACTTTTGAAATTATGGCAGCACATGTCGTTGTCACTTAAAAATGAACTAATTCTAACAATTTAATTGAAGAGCTTGATTTGCCATAGATTCCTGAGGTTTGTTTTAAATGATGATACATGAGAAAAAATTCTTTCAACAATATATTGCAATACTGGGGCACTATGGCATGTTAATGCGTAGTGTGATAATTCTATAAATTGTTCATGCTTTTAAACAGTTTACCAAAATTCAAGCGCTTCTCTAGGAATTTAATGTTCTTTGAATATTTTTTCTTCATTCCAGGCTACTAGACTGATTTTTCGATACTATTCTTCAAACGGATCAAAAATGGCAAATCTGAAAATCTTCCCCTATCCGTTTGGCTCAAAAGAATGGTAGGATTTAGAAGGGAAAGACGTACCTTTAAACACATCTACTGTTTCAGGGAGTCACTTGCTTACTTGAGCATAGGTTGACATCTAAGTTTTGCACAGTAAATTTTTTGATGTTCTAGGTCTTTATCAGGAAAATGTATAAACTTCATTAAGTGAGTGCTAGTTTCTTTTCTCCAAAATCCATATTTTTTAAGATTTTAGCCGTTCAGGTAATAGTTATATAGCATTTGGTACAAACTATCTTGACTATCTTGGTGTCTGCACAATTTTTTTGCGAGATCTTAGAGATCAGCATTAGTCTGCTGAAATGCAAGATTTATCCTTTCAAATTCTTTTTCAACAGGTGTCGGAAATACAAAGTAAAATTAGTTTGCTTCGTATATCTTGTAGCATTTCTTTTATGAGCCTAACCTTGAATTTGAAGAGAGTGTCATTACCTGCGGATTGTTCACAGCATGTGATGTAAGCTAGCAATTCTTCTTAATTCACAAATATAGTACTCAAGACTTTCCTTTTACGTGCCACCATATCATAGACAATTTCATAAATGGAAAATGTGCTCGTTGTTCTTGGTCATTGGTTTCGCCAAGATTGAACAAGACTCGTTCGAGCTTCGATAATACGTATTACGTTGCAGCATCTTGATTCGTTCAACGCTCCATTTCGGAAAACATGGTCAAATGGAATATTGCATCTCCACAAGTTCAAAATATGGCCAATCCAATGGCCAAATTGGTAAAAATGGCCAAGTGAATTTTCTCATGGCCACGGAGTTTGAAAAATGGCCAATTTTGTGTAAATTGGCCATGAAATGGCCAATCTGGCAACCCTGAATAACTGCCAAGAGCCATCGTGTAAGCTTAAACAAAAAATTATTCATTTCCCCGGTCTAGAAGAAAAGGTAAACAGATGTACCATTTATTTGTTGGAAAAGACCGAAGCTGATAAGAACCATAAACTAACTAGGCGACAAGCCGAACAGGATGAAAGAAGAGTTATTGGAGAAATGGTTCTAAGAGATGGAGCGTTAAACGTTTACTATGATCAAATTGCCGAAACGGCAGACGGTAACAATATCAAACGAAGGATTTTCTCTCTGAACAATTTGAAAAAACTTGGGCAGAACATCAAGAACGCTGGCAAAATGTCACAAGATAACGAGAAGAATCTCCGTTTAACCGCTGAGATTCTTCAAGACAGACTCAGCAGAGAACAAAATCATCCCAGGTTTTGTTTCCGAATTCGACTCGCTTACGTCTAGGTCAAGGATTGTTCTGCAATCTGAAGGAGAGCTGCGCGAACTAGCTAGATGCCCCAATGTAACTCTTCATTTAGATTCAACAGGTGGTATCATCAAAGGTTCTGAAGGCCGAAACTACTGATATCACGCGGTTGTATACCAGCGCCATAGCAGAGCTCCACCGTTAACAGCAACCTCCATGTTGTCAAAACAAAATTCGGCCTACAGCATCGAAGGCATGTTGGCCAGCCTCTTGCACAACTATCGTAAAGTCCATGGCAGAGAGCTGACGCCGAAGTGCATAGTAGTTGACCATAGCTTTGCTTATCTGCATGCCATCACAGCAGCGTTCAAGATGGGCGATCTGCCTACCTACCTCGACAAGTTGTGGATGTATCCTGAAGAGTTAGAACTAAACTTCATGAATATAAAATTGTGCGGAGCCCATTTTATGAAGAATGTCGCACAGAAGTGCAAAAAATATTCTCCGAATATGAAGCCCAAAGACCGTAGTATAATTAAACAATACTTCGCCGATATGACAGAAGCCTCCTCTAGAGATGAACTGTACTCTGTGTTTCGAAATCTGGCTAAAATATTACAGAGCCGTTTTCTTGGAGAGGAAATAAAACCTCTTCTTGACCGTGGCTACGTTGGTAGTGAATGTGACAGTGTTGAGTCGACCGACGCATTGGTGGTTGAAGATGCCGGAAGATATCGTGACAAATGTGCAGTAGGTCAAAAATTCGTGACTGTTGCTGAAGACGTAAGTAATAACATTGGAAATGAAGGAACCGTAAAAAACCGATGTTATTGTGAAGTATTATTGAGTATTGTTTAATTGTGAAGAGGGATATTCTCGGAGGAAAGCAAATTTCACCAGCTTCCTTTCTTTTGAAAATGTATAAACAAACTAAAGGCAGAACGAAAGAATCAGAGAAAGATTACAAAATCGTTAAGAAAAAAGTTATTTCAAATGGAAGTGAATATGTTGAGCGTTGGTCAAATAGGAAGCTAAAATTAAAGCAATCTTACACCTCTAAAGCTCAAGAGAAAGCCAAAGTCCGACAGGGTCGTCTATCTGAGAAAGATGACACGCACAAAACGCAATCGAGGCACGTTAGAGATATCTTGAAGCTGGCGAAATTTCGCCCGAGAAGCATTTCAACGTCGCCTCGAAAGAAGGTGTCGTATAAGAAAGTTAAATCCAATGATGACCATGATCAAAATGTCAACGAAGACAAATTTTTCTCTTGGGAAACGTACAAATCAGAAGAAATATACTCACCAAGACAAATGATGTGGCTCAGTCGTTTTGGTCTAAAAATGAAGGATAAGGAGAATATCCTCCAATGCTCAAGTTGGCTCTCAAGTGACGCGATAGAAGGCTTCGCAAGACTTGTTAGAGATTGCCATCCTCAGTATGAATTCGACTCGCCGCTGACGTGTTTTGATCCACCGCCCCTGAGAGACGCCAGCGAAAAATTTATACAAGTCTTAAATACTACCTACTCCCAATGCAAGGTCACGCTCAAAAAGACTGGTTACAAAAGTAAGAGTGACGGCGGGACCCATTGGATAGTCGTCACCAATGCATTGTCCCGCGACCGGTCTGAAGAAGGTGTTGCACATGAACAGCACATTTGCTCTTTAAACGGCGCATCAAGTACCGACGTTAAAGAGTATCTGCAGATCTGTGCAGGCATAAAGACAATAAGAAAACTACGTATTGAATGTGTAACAGTCCAACATCAAATGGACACATCCAGTTGCGGACCATTCTCATTAGCGTTCGTTACGTCCGTGGTAAATGGTCTAGATCCCAGCCTTATTACTATGTCAGAGAGAAAATGAGAACACACATTATCTTCTGCCTCGAGCAAAATGTTGTCATGGATTTTCCATCGTCGAAGAGAAAAGAGAACTTCACTGATGAAGAAGGAAAGCTGGTCGGACTGTACGGAGAAAGAATTTTCAAGATTGAAGAGATTCAGCTTGACTCCTGATCAAATGGCTCCTGTATAACTTTCGTTTTCAACTGTTAGAGAAATTTAGCACCGATAGCAAAGACGAAATATATTTTGTGTCACACTTGCCGTGTAAGATAGGAGAATAATGAGCTGCAAATAATAAAAAGCGTTAATCTGCTGCAGTTTCAATTGCAAAGTAGTCACACAAATGATATTTTAGAAGGGAATATTATCAAGACGGATGTGTTTCTTTGCCGCTCATATCTCACCGATTGAAATTGCTTCCATGTGGATAAATCCAGGTGAAATTGGTTCCTATGTAGTAATTGAAGCCTCCGGCATAGATACTCCAATAAGACAATTCTGTAGAATGATTTTGTATATGTTTAAAATGTTTTAATATATAAAAATGTTGTAAATATTTAGAACTGGTGTAAGTTCTGAGATAATTCCTTGTGTTTAAAATTCTAAGATAATTCCTTTTGTTTTAAATTTTTAGGTAAGACGAAATGTTTTAAGTTCTGCTTCTTCATAGCCCAAATTATAGTCTCACTATAGCGGCAGACTGATTTTGGCAGTTTTCCATTGTAGTGGGATTGTAATGAAAGGCCTAAACATCACAAAGCCTTGAAGACGGTAGCAGTAAATGAGACAAAAGGAGCAACTCAAGCCTTGGCATCTATGATTCACCTACAGAAGAACAAATGGGTCGTGGTCGTCGTCTTCGCTGTACGCTATCTCGAGAAAAGCTGATAAGGTAGGAGCTAAAATAAATGTAAAGGATGTATTAAGTTCATATGTAAAGAGTCCAGACCTTCAAACGATCATCTGCATGTTGAATTCATTCCAATTATGCTGTAATTCTCAAGATATCTTCCACCATTACAGTCAAGTTGACAATATTAGGCATAAAACTTATTCAGAAATGAACATGAATGCAAGCAAAGAAAAATTAAACTTGCATGATGCTAATAATAGACCGTTTGAGAGTAATTTGAAGCCGATTGGTGCATTATTTCGAAAGTTACGAGCGTGTCAACCAATGTTTTTGTACTGCGCGCGAGTCGGAAAGGCTTTATGTAAGAATTTCTGTATTTTCAAGAAAACCGTTAGGGTCGTGGTCGTGTGTTGGATATGGTGAAATAGAAAATGTTTCACTCTTTCATTTGAGAGTAATTTGAAGTCGATAGACGCATTCTTTGAGAAGTTACGAGTGGGAGGACGCAAGTTTTTTTGACGGTGCGCGATTCGGAAAGACTTGTGTAAGAATTTCTGTATTTTCAAGAAAACCGTTAGGGTCGTGGTCGTGTGTTGGATATGGTGAAATAGAAAATGTTTCACTCTTTCATGTGAGAGTAATTTGAAGTCGATAGACGCATTCTTTCAAAAGTTAGAGCGCTTTCCATGAGTCTTTCAAAACTACCCCTTTTCGACCCTGTTTTTAGGGAGAAAGACTGTGTTCAAGTTTGTGCTCGCGCGAGTGGTCGAAATTTGGCGCGCCGGTTTTTTGAAGTGCATTTACCATTACAGTGTTGTGAAAATTAGTTCAAAACCGTACTTATCAATATTGTTTGCGATTAATGTCTAAAATCAAGTTCAATAATTCATAAAAATACGTTTTTAAAGTTATTTTACTGATCTTATGATTCATATATGAAACCCTTGTAATTGTAAAATATATACTGATGATTTTATAGGAAGCTCTGATTGAGTCTTGTTGTGACATTTTCGAAGGTTGGTACTTGTGAAAGTTGAATGGCGTAGACGCAGGTGTAACGTGGGTGTAAGGGTGCTTGCACACCAAAAGACTGGAAGCGAGCAAGCAAACGAGAGAGAAAGATGTCAGGCGAGATCTATCGCACACCAAAATATAGCCAGTTGGCTCCTAAATGTCATGGAGAGAGGTCTATAACAAAAAAAATCGGTACAAGCATGTGTTTGTAACGTTGAATTTCATTCCTAGTTCATCCTATTGCTTTAAAACATGTTATCTGTCACTGTGCTATGGCTCTTTCGAGTTCAAAAGGCACAGTACAGCATTAACTTCGGATATAAGGAGTTCAGTCTATGCTGGAAGAATTGAGCAGCACACCTCCCTCGTCGACATCTCACTGCACACTGCCAGACGCACGGTCTACCATGGCCAGACTCAGAGGCTACCCGCTGCAGCTTTCAAGCGTGAAACCATCTTGAAGTCGCATTCTAGCTTCAGCCAATCTTCAGTCTTTCTCCCTTGCTGCTCATTGCACTTAATATAATGAAGAGTAACATCATGCAAGCTTCTGTAATTTAGTAGGGAAATAGAAGCATACCTCCTCTGAGTTTACACAGCATTAACACGTTAGCTGCACGTGAGCCACCGTTGGTACGTGGAGGGAATTTTCATAATGCTGCTAACTGACCAGGAATCACAAACTCAATTTTTAAATATACTTAATCAAAGCTAAATAAAGGCACATGCAGTTATTGTTTGCTATTTTTTAAAATTGCTCACCTCTATCAACTTTAAATTTCAATTGAAAACCTAACTTTAGTTTAACCCATGGTGGTTAACATGTTCAAATAAATGATTAGATTTTGAATAAGGCAGCTTTCCATCCTACATCTGATCACTTTCAAAGGTGACTTTTGATGCCATGAACAGCCATCAAACAAAGTTGTTCACAAAGGTGGCCATGCAGAGTTGGCCACCAAAGGTGACCTTACAGAGTCCACATAGTTTACATATAGTTCCTCTTAGCTAATTCAAGGTGTAAAAACTATGAAACATGATCAATTGGTCTTTCGGTAAAATTTTGTTCAGGGTAGGCTACATGGAATCTAAATTATTATGAACTCTAATTTCAAATCGAAATTTGACTAAATTGAATGCATAAAAATCCAGTTCAAATGAATGAAGCTTATTGAGATTAAGAATGTTCACGTTGAGATTGGAAAATTTACTTAATAAAAAATTGAAATTGCATAGGGATCAGTACAACAGTTCATAAGATACAGGGTCTAGAAGCTGGTTAATGGAGTGATATACTTTGGTATTTTTTCAGAACAGCATACTAATTGATTAACAAAATTTTGATGCTTATATAATGTTAATGATGTCAAAATAAACTACTTTTCTTCTATACACTTTACAGTTCTACTCTAAACTTGAGTTCTGCAAAAAATGTATTTTCTTCCAAAAATGGTGAAAATTTTGAATATATACCTTTTTTCCAATCCAGTATTCTAAACTCTGTTACTGTTTATTATATACTGTTTATTATATATTTTATTTTAGAATTAATTTTCTGCATTAAAAAGTAATGGAGCTTTTGTTGCTTGAAAAAGTGCAAAACATTCTACATTTATTGGTTGAAATTTTTCTTGTTGCAAAAATTCTGAACTTTTGCAGCATGAAAATGTGTTTAGAATTCATGTTTACATATGTGAAGCATGGTATGTTCCCCTTAGTACCATAATGTGATGTAACTAGGCAAAATATTGAAAACAGAAGATGCAGAAGAAGTGCAGTGAATGCCAGGTGGTTTACAAGTGAGGTAAAAAAGATCAAATGAGAAGGAAAACTGCAAACAAGAAACAATGTCAAATACCAAAAATGTTTGAATGACATAGAGTTACAGAGGATGAATGGCAGAGTACAGGGACCAGAAAAAGGTGAAGGCATACATAATAGTTTGGATTGAACAAATGGATGCTTAGCAAGATGCAAAAGTCAACATTAACCCGTTTGTGGGAAAGAAAATGCCTGAGTGTGAAATGTTCTATCATGGTAGTTTTGTAAGCATACTCATGTTAGCTGTGTGCTGTAAACATTGAGTGGGAATAGACACATGTGAAAGTGGTATGAGAATAATAGTAGATTAGGTCAGTAGTGTGATAGGGGAGTTAATAATAGTATTGAACACTCTGTCCTAGGACTGTACATAGTATGAGACGGAGAGGGAGACCTCCCTGAATTTGTTGTTAGAGCAGTATGGAGAGAATGTGTGATATGCCAGATGTGCTCAAGATGATTGTGGGATGATTTGTATGACTGGATTGGATCAGGATTGTAATTTAATTATTGTAGATGCTATCAAAAATTTTCTTGTACATGCCTGAAGTTTGAGACATTGACTAGATTGAGTTAGTCATGTAGAGTGGGTTGTAGTGACCTGCCATAACTGAGGGTTGCTTTTGATGTGCTGGATGTCACAGTTATACCGTACAGTAGTTGCTTGTGACATGGAGGATTGGTTGCTCATGTTCATCGGACAAGTCTAATACGCAGGCATTGAATTTTTGCATGACTATTGTGTTTTTGGAAAAATTAGGACATTACAAAGAGTCGAAACAGTCGGCCATCATGTTCAAGTTACACATCCCCATTGTCAGACATTTTTTACTACTAAATAAAAAACAGTCGGCCAAGTAACCTGTGGCAATTCGGGACAGTTCAGAGCACTTCATGAAATGAGTAATGTAAATTTGAGTTGAAAACTGGATCTTAATGAACTTTGTTCATGGGGATTAAAACTGAATTGTACGTTGCCCTATGAGTATGTTACTCATTCCCTTTCACTTGCTCTGTGAAACCATGTTATGGTGGTGGAGCCTTAAACTGACTTATTTTCTACTAAATTATTACTAGTAAATGCCATGACATTGAAGTTCAAAAAAAATTAAGGTTGTTGGAAGTACCACTCATTGTGTAGTATGCTTCAATTTCATTCAAGAGGCCATATCACTTCCTAATTTATTCCCTTTTTTCTCCATCAGTTGCTGGTACTGTTCTTGGTGCTATGAGACCTGGCTCGCCTGCCACATCTCTTGCTACAATGCCTGCCACTCCTAACACGGTATACATGTATTTTGTATTTTGTTCCCCATTCTTAAAGAACTAGTTATGTCAAGTCCCAAGGTGCGAGTTTGGTAGGGCATTTTTTTAATGAAATTTTAAAGCTTTGATTTCTTTTGTTAAGAACTCTCTTTTCTTTTTTCACTGCTGTTCCGTTGCTCATCACCTATGATTTTCTTCTTCAGCTTTTAGTTTGGTTTTAGATCTCTTCGTGGAACCACGGACGCTCTCCTCAGACTGTAGAACCAAATTGTTAAAGAGTGTGCCCAAGGAAGACACACTATATGCGTCTTCTTCGATTTGCGGAAGGCTTATGACACTGCCTATCGATATGGGATATTGGAGCGGCTGCATCAGATTGGTGTACGAGGTCNCACGGGTATACTACGCCTTCATACGCTAATTAAGACGAGCAGGCAGTGGTAGTGCGCGCTCTTACAGGCAGTGAAAGGTGTGCAACGGATTTCAAACGTATAACGAAACCTTTAAATGTAATAAAACAAAGGCTTTTGTACGTGAAATTTGACTTTGAAAAATTTCTGTTCACCATAACAATAGGATGTGGCTAAAAACCCAAGATTATCAACATATTTCAAAACAAAACCCAAGAACCCAAGGCATATCGCAAAAACCCAAGTTCTTGGGTTAAAACCCAAGCATTGGCAGCCCTGTTTTGGTGTGTGATAGATCTCGCCTGACATCTTTCTCTCTCACTTACTTTCTCGCTTTCAGTCTTTTGGTGTGCAGGCCCCCTTAGGGGTATCTCTGTTATAATTAGCAACGTACTTGACTTTTTGGCAGTAAGGGTGCCTGCACACCAAAAGATTTGAAGCGAGCAAGCTAGCGAGCTTGAATTGCTTAACATGGATTCTTATGGGAGTGCACACACCGCAAGCAAGCAAGCGAGCGAGGGAGAAAGACTGGAAATTGGCTGAAGCGAGAAAGCGACTTCAAGATGGTTTCACGCCTGTTTACGCCTGAAAGGTGGAGGGCGGAGCCTCTGGCAGTGTGCTATGAAAGATCGACGAGGAAGGTGTGCAGCTCATTTCCTTCAGCATGGACGTTGAACTTTTGATATCGGAAGTGTTCGCTATTCCTTGCTTTTGGAACTCAAAAAACCCAAAGCATAGCGACAGGTTATATGTTTCCAAGCAATGGGATGAAATAGGAATGAGACTCGACGTTACAGGTAAAGTTTATTAGGCATAAGGAAATCCATTGAATTAGAAAAACTTTGCCAGTGGCGAAAAAGTGCCTTTAATTAGGTAGCGCTTGGTTAATCCCCGTCTCTTATCGTCAATATTTCAGAACTTCCAAGATATCCAGGTATATCATTTGTATTCATCATGGCAATTGAAGAATTATTCGTTGTATTTTTTTAAATATTTGTCGTAATAAAAAATCCAAATACTTGTAAATGGCTGTTTATTAGGCTCAAAAAAGTGCATGCTTATTGAAATGTATAGAACATGTTCGTTTGTATTGTCACATCTATTAAGTAATACATCAACAAATATTTAATGGAATTTTTTGCTCTGGGTAAAATTATTTCACGTGTATTTGCGAAAAAAAATGTCGACGAACTTTTTGAAAACAACGATAGTGTTGAGTGAATGTAATTTTATTTTCAATAAAAAATGAAGTAAATAATGATTATGAAAAGCAAAAATGTAATAATATGGTACACTAAAGAGGAACACACTTAGATGCATTTGGTGAAGAGCTAGTTATGTAATGAGTTATCTTTACATTTTATGCATTATATTACGTAATTTTGCCATGGCACACTTCCTTCCTCTGAAGTAAAGTAATCTTTGAATTTATTTCTAAAACATGAACAATCTGTCGTGTCTGACTCACATCTCTATTAATAAGTTGAATACTTCAGTCATTTTTAATTTCAAATGCATCAGTCAAAGAGTGATCTATGCCTTCTTTATCGATAATTGTATTGTGAAGTATGCAAGTAGCTTTCACGATGTGTGTAGCTGTTTCAACTTTTGTCTCAATGGAATTTTGTAATATTCTGAGCTTTTGAGCCATAATGCCAAAAGCGCATTCTACAGATCGTCTAGCCAGTGAAAGCCTGTAGTTGTAGTTTTTTTGAATGGTCAAGTGAATTTCTAGGAAACGGACGCATCAGATATGTAAGAAAAGGGTAAGCCTCGTCTCCCAAAATAACAAAGGGGTTTTGATATTCGTATTTGAAATATTTGTATACGTAGGCACATTGAATGCATTTGATTCCAAACAAACAAATCACTGTTCCTAAAAACACCTCCATCACTCTGTTTTCCCATTGCTCCTACATCGATAGCAATAAACTTCGAATGAGCATC
>JACJUY010007651.1:6866-29517 GCA_014220935.1 Platorchestia sp. MABIK
AACCCTTACGATATTTTTTGACTTTTTCAGTCAATGTTTCCAAAATCAATGAAACTCTTTGACAACTTCAATATTCGGTTGTCGATGGGCGCAAGGGTGAACCAGTGTCAAATGTAGAGCTCTAAGAAAGACTTGACAGCTACCAAGAAGAGTAGTTTTGGCAGTTGGTTTTAAGACATCATTTCCACTGCGAAGATGTTTCTACAGAGGAAAGGGAAAAGCCCATTTAGTTACGGCGAAAGAAAATGTGGAATCTTAGAGTTGAGTTCACACACAAGATACCCTGCGTATATAAACAAAAAATTCGGAAAGGGCCTAAAATACCAAGAAATAGCGAAAAAAACAACAGCACTGGAACAAGCTTAGTGGGTACTAAAAATAGACATCCTTAACACGTTGCTTGCGATGCGACACATGAATGGGTCGTGATTAAGTTTGACCTACAAAAAAGTTGCAACCTTTAAAATTAGTGGTATTTAATGAACCCAGTTAAAGTTTGGTATTCATAAAATTACCAACAACTTTCGACTTCAAATTCGAGTTGAATATTGAACATAAGTCCTAACTAATTGCAGTTAACATGTTGAGGCCTATCTATAGCGTAGATAAAATTTCCCCTGGAGGCGCTGGTTCTCATAGCATGGAACAGATGAACTTAAATAACCTATGCTCCAATGAGAAGTTATAACTTCCGACTTGCTATTTCGAGGAGTAATAAAGAGATTTGAACATTCCGATTTAATAAAGACATTAGCAAGAAGCTGCATCGAGCAACTCACCTGAGCTGCACGAACTTCAATCATTCTTAGTAGAATACATAATGGAAAATTACACGCAACTGTAATGTACATTTACATTCTCTTTGCAACGATGTGTATATTACAAATTAAGTCTCGAGAAATCATGAAACAGCAAAAAGTGAGCGAAATTCACGTGCAATTCTGGCATATCGACTAGATACACAGAACAAATTCCAAGCCTTTGCTGAACACCGTTGCTAAAGTGAACACTAGCCTAAAAAATTTGTAGTTGCGGATTGACAACTTGAAAAGGGAAGCATCGTAAGACCGAGCACCAAGGGTCAATTTTGAAGGGCAAAATGAGCGTCTCAAGCCTCGAGGTCAAGAGCGAGACCAATTTTGTGGCCGCCTTGGTTGAAATTTTTGCCATCGATGAGAGTGGAGAGAGTAAGAGTGACTCCGTCTCTCAGACGCTGCTGGTAGCCGAGACCAACCTGCGAGTTATTGTTAACTTTGGCTCGGACGGACGCATCTCTATCTAAAGCGTATTTGCACCCAATTGAGAAACGGGTAGTGTTCGAGCTGCCGGACCAACCAAGATCCACAGCACCTTCCAAGTCACGGCTAATTTTGTGATAAAGCGAGCCTCCGAACTCGGCGCCGTCGTTGGCGTATGTGTGGAGGATGAAGTCGCTGCTCGTGAAGCCAACGGCGAAATTGTTCTTGGTGAGCTTCGACTTGGCCGTGTCGAAGGCCATCTGGTAGCCCAGAAGCCAGTTCTTGTAGTAGGCGACAGCAGCGCCGTTCACCAGAGGCCCTCCAAGGTCAAGGCTCGAGTCCAAGTTGATGCTGACGGCGTCGGCTTTGTACGTAGACTTGAGCACGGCGCTCTTCTTGCCGCTTTGGGGCACGAACGTCGAGTTGAGCACCAGCTTGAGACCCTTGGAGACTTTGTCCTCCAGCGCCAGCTCCGTGTTGAGTGTGTTGTCGGTGTTCCACTTCTCCGTGAACGTCAACCCTGCCCAGAAGAAGAACATTGTCATAAACTAAACAAGTACTGAACACATTTCAAATCTGTACTAGATAGAAACGTATAATTCTACGTGCCCTCTATTTCTCCTTTATAGACAATGATGAGTTTGCGGCAAAATTGAACGAACTTAGGGTACAATCAAAACGTATTTCCTTAGCTTCACATTGAGGAATTTAAAACATCGCAGAATTTAGAACATAAAATTTCGAACTTGGATTAATTTCCTCAACACTCACAAAATGAACCAAACAACGCGTAGCATCTAGAGATGAAACATTCCGCATGACGAAATAAACTAAAAATTGTGCTTTCATGGGCCAATTGCAATAAAAACGGGTATTTTTAGCTCCTCTACTTCCAGCCATTTTCCTCACACAAGGTGACAAAGCGTAAAAGAGCTTCACTGGAGCACTGCAGTGAGGTGTGAGTTACCTAAACATTACGATCACATGTTGGAGTTAGAATTCAGATAAGATCTGGTTTGTTTGTAAAATGGATTGAAAGTCAAGTAACATTTTCGTGACTAACCAATTTCAAATCACCAAAGGCCTCATGTTAATTAGAATGAATGAGTTAATTACTGTTTTCTTCTACTCAATCGTATTCTTAGTAGTTTTTTGTGCAGATCGATTTTTGAAAAACCTCGTTTGTTTTGCGACTTATACAAATGATCTAACAGAAGATAAAATATTCGATCTGCAAGTACTGCTCCTCTTGATAATTTTTACAGGAATAAAAATGTACACGATATTTCTGGTTTTACTCATTAAATCAGTTAATGTTCAGGCACAATTGTTCTAAGGAATGATAGAGTAAGGCACCGTTTAGTTTGGATTAAGAGAACGAAAGATCTATGCGCAAAGTGGGTCACCACACACCTTGCGCATTGAAAACAAATGAAAGAAGTTCATGAAATAAGATCAAAATTTCACGAGGAAGTAACAAGTGCTGAAAAAAGGACAGCTGTCAAGAAAATAACAGGTTGGTAATACCAAAAAATGTGCATTTCAACAAAAAAAACAGGCCTACTTGTCCTGCAGTTTGGAACCTCATTTCTCTCCATACTAAAGGAAAAATTTAGTCCAAGCAACGCAGCACTACAAGAGCGCTTAAGTTTCTACGCCTCAGAACAGACAACTACGCTCCCAAAATCCATCATTCTCACGGATAAAATGCAAGTGAAGTACGTTGATGCAAGAAACAAAACTGAAAATTCACGTCTCTCTTACACAAGGATTACATTTCAGCTCACTATAGGGTAAATGTTTACGGTTGAAACAACTCCCAACTTCGCCTCCCTTTAATATCCGTGACTTTCAACGTGCAATTAATGAAACATTCTTTTGTACAGTGTTATGTATAGGAGATTGCACAGTTACCATACTCAGCTTCGCAAGCCAAAAGTGCTCGCTAAGTTATAAACCCTACTTCGCATTTGAGCGAATAAAGTTGAGTTCGTTAAGTTACAGATAAAAAATAAAATTCTCATTATACATGTAACGGGGTAGAAGCCGGGACCCGATTTTTATCTAGGATCTGATTAATCCCGACCACATCGTGCCGAAAGGAAGATCAGGCGACTGTTTCACCAAAAATCAACCAAAACGGTACGGGGTTCCCTCAATGGTTGTACACAATGAAAACAGGCTTCTTCTATACCTTCACAACCAAATATGTACACAAATTCAAAACACTTGTACAGCCGCATCAAAGATGGGCAACCCCAAAATCTCTACTCAGCAGGTACCACCCTTGTTATTATTCTGATCTGGAGCTCATGAACCAAGACTATCGATGAAACGGGTCAAAATTCAAGGAAACGCCGAAGACCCTTCAGCATCTTTATACATTTATTCTAGCTGTAACACTTCACAATTCCACTGAATGAATTCTGCTAATAAACCGTTTGGCAGATACATGAAATGAAGTTTCACTTGATGGCAAGATATGGCCCGAATGAAATTAAATTTAGTTCTAAAATCTCTCAAGATGACTATGGTACCTTGAAAATACAAGCAGTACTAATACACAAGTGTACCAGTATTCTTCAAGTTTAGTTATCCTGCACCCAACTCTAATGTTTTGTCGCAAGCTTAAATGTCGATCCATACGGATGAAAGTTACGTTTTCTTGAATGTATTACTTGAATACTAATTCGAAGACCACTTTTTAGAATGATGATGTAATACATCAAGCAGTAATAGTCACCGACGTCAGTCACTAATTTTCACTCGGCAGGAATTTGATCATGAAAAAAAAAACAGTCATTTGAATCAGGATAATAAAAACCATTTTTCAACAGTGTTCTCACTACTTATACTTTTTTAAAGAAATTGGCAACAGATATTCGAGTATAAAGTTGAATTATGGATATTCAATTATTGTCCAGCATCACAAACGCATCCCAAGGCTAACACAAGCGGCTACACGCTCGTGCAACGCACGAGACGTTAACAGCTAGAGTAATTTATTTCCAGTTTCCCGTACTCAGAATATCCTGGTAACTTTTCATACAAGACTCGTTTGATTCTTCCGAGTGAAATAAGGATAGCTTGTCATAATTTTTTTTTCTCACCCTTAGAATAAAGTATATTTGGTACCTGCATGGAAAAATACTAGGCAAAAAGTGTTTATTCTCTTTCCATTAGTATGGCCCTACCTAGACTACTAAACAAAAGTCATGAAATCCGTACTGTAAAGTGTATCTTAGATACGCACGCAGTTTGGATCAGACAAGATAATCCGGAGAGAGAACTGAAGAAGACTCCATTAAGTATGGAATCAAGTGAACAAGGAATCTATGCACGAGGAGTGTTCCCACACAAGATCCCAGCGCATAGAAACGGTAAGTTGAGAAAAAAGTTTATGAACGAGAAGGAAGGCGAAAAGGGGCAGAAGTGAACCGAAATACGTTGGTCACGAACAAAATAAAAACCTATTCAATTTCAAGAAGAAGGAAGGCCTACCTAACTTTTAGCTCAGGACCTCACTCACTCCTTCTGGGAGCACTAATTCCCAAATATGCAATAGTTGTCCCTCGATTAGATTATTAGTTAGTTTAAGCCTCCCTATCCTCAACAAATGAGATTCAAAGAGAGGAAGGAAGAAGGCACCATTTAGTATGGAGTCAAGGGGACGTGGAATCTATGCAGAAAGGGCAGAGAAACGGCAAGATGAGAAAGAAGTTCATGAAACACGATCAAAGTTGAAGAAGAAAGTAGTAGGTGCTGAAAAACAGGACAGCAGTGAACCGAAAAAAGATGGTCCGTAACAAAACAAAAACCTATTCTATTTCAACAAAAAAAAGCCTACCTAACCTTTAGCTCGGGCCCTCGCTTTGTCCCCCTGGGAGCACTAATTCCCATAGACGCAATAGTTGTCCCTCGCTGAGAGGTGGTCCGTGACGAACAAAAAACCTATTCTATTTCAACGAAGTCCTACACAGTTTCTAGCTCAGGATCTCACATCTTCCCCCTAATAATATGTACGCAGTTGTTTGGCAGTCTCAGTGCTATGACGCTCATGTACGAACTAGCCTTCAAAACTACAGATGCTGCTGTGGCTAACATTTTAATTGAAGTAGAATGAAATAAGCTCATAGTAATAAGAATGAAATGAGCTCATAGTATTAATAATAGGTTAAGCTCATAGTAATTAAAATAAAATAAGCTCATATTAATTAGAATAAAATAGGCTCATTACCCGCCACGCTATTCAATTCTTATTCAAAACTACACAGCGCACTGCAAGCCATGCCTATTAGTGGTAACTATATGAAATACCCATGCGAATGTATATGGCATGTCCAGTAAAAATTAATGACCAGTCAAAAAATTGGAATGCTAAAAACTCAAATTGAAAAATGTGATAACTTGATGAAATGAACTTGGTAAATAATTTCACAGCATTTTTACATGATACAACAACTAATATACACAAACGTTATTCGTGAGTTGGTATTTTAAATGGACCTAACAGCTCACATGAACACCAATTATAATTACTAGTGTATTCCTATATTACATATTTCAATTGCATGAGTACAAGTTCATGTTTTCTGTACAATTAGCTACTTAAATATTCTCAAATTGTGTCACTTTTGGGTCTGAAAATAATCACACACGCTACTTTGTACAAATTGATAGTACAAATGGGGAAATTAGAATTACCCTCGCGAGCTTCATTGCATTAAATAATTATAGAAATAATGACAGCACATCGCAATGGATACAGTGACACACAGCTCAACAGCGACAACAAAAAGCTAGGGCCAGCCCGCGCTGCTCAAGAAGAAACCAGAAAGCTAGATGAAATGAAAATGTTCGCTCGGTAGGCGATGTCTCTGCCTCTGTAAACGAAAGTAGAAAAATTGCGAAGCAAAATGAAAACTAAACCTCAAATTAACCTCACGAGTAATTATCGCGCCAGTAGAATAATTCTGTTTCCAAGTCTCAACTAATTTCTGTAACAGGAGCTGCTGATATAAGAAGAAGTAGCTACGAAAACCACTACCACCGTCAAAGTTTCACATCCCAACAAGGTAAAATAACCAGACATGATCAACACACTCGATGGCGTAATCTGGGAATTTTGCCCATGCCTTTAACTACACGTTGCTTGCGATACGGACCCATCAATGAGTCGAGCTTAAATTTTTCCGGGTACAGACAAAATGTTTAGGAAATTTTTCAACATAATGGTTATAAATGGACCCAGTTAATGTTTCGTATTAATAAAATTGCTAACTAGTTAAATTAAAGTTAAATATATAACTCCAATTTAACCCATCGCAGTTAACGTGTTAAGAAAGGCATGTCCCCAAGACAGGCTCAAAGCACAATCCTTTTAAGCATTCATTTTTTTCAAGAAATCGAATTTCCAGAACTTTTTCAACTAAAACGAATTTGATCTTGATTATGATTCTATGAGAATTTGTCAACAAGAAAAAAAAGAGGTCTACGTCACTAACGAAATTGTAGCTTCGTCACCTAGTCACAAGGACGGAAACAGAACCCTTCCCAGACTAATGGAAAGAGAAAAGTAATTATATTAGGCTACACAGATCGAAATATATTTACAAGGATCACTAGCTTAGCTGTAAAAAAAAAAGGTGGCACGCAGCTTCAAATTATGGCACACGATTTCGTGGACTCGAGATCATGAAGTGAAATTCAAATCGAACTAGTTGCAATACCAACGGTCGTAAAGCAAATATAAGGCGGTGTTTAAGCCGGACAAGATAACTCAGATTATAGGTTAGCTGAAACCTCCCTAACCTCAACTAAGATGTAACCACATGAGGAAAGAGGGCACCATTTAGTATGGAATTAAGGGGACAGTGAATCTATGCACAAGGCACGCTCCCTACACTCTGTGCATAGAAACAGTGAGGTTGAAAGAAGTTTATGAAACAAGATAAAAGTTGAAGCATGAAATAGGATCTAAAAAATTATAGTAGTGAAAAAGAAAAAGATATCATATAACAAAAAACTATTCCATTTCAATACAAGGAAGGCCTACCTAACTTCTAGCTTGGGACTACATATCTTTCCTTTGACTTTGGAGCGATAATTCCTCCTGATAAAATAAACGTATCCTCTTCACGGGATTTCAATTTATCGGTTACTTGCTCCAACAAATATAAAATAAACCCCCATTTCTTTGGCAACGCGGTCCCTTTTTTATTATTTTCAATTCAAATTTTAACACGTTCACTGCGTTTCCGGGGCTTTAACGGCTTTAACGTTTTTTTTGTTAGGTTGTAAATTTCAGAATAGGGAAATCGAATAAATACAATTCCACGATAACATTTTACCTCGTATGATTTCAATTATTTTTAAAAAATGTCAGGAAACGGATCAAATGTCGTGCATTTATACCGGCACTTAAATGGGCAATTTACCTGTTGGTACACATGTGGCCCAATACGCAGTAAATGTGTTAATATTGCTCAACAAACTTCTATTGCACTACCTCAGAATATTTAAAACGATTCAACAACAAATGCACAAAATAGAGGAACATTGCACCCGCATACCACAATTCAGTAGGCATATGGCGCGCCAATACTCATCACAACAGACAACATTCAGATTAGAAAATTATAGAATGTAACCTAAATCTAGAAACAGGTAATTATGAAGCCATCATGCTCCTACTAATATTGTACCGAGGAAGAAGATGGTTTTCATAGTAGGGTAACCTTACACAAAGTTACCCTTAAAAAGAAATACAAAAAAATAAGTCTACAGCCGGAGTAATTATTACCGACTGATAGCTCAAGACATTGCTGGAATCAAATCCTCGAACCACGCAAACCGATTTCAAGAAGGATCATATGCTATTAAATACAAAGTGATTGCTCCTTCAACTAAATCAAACTAGTAGGAATTTGTATGCATCATCAGCGTCAGAACACCATTGGCGGAATTTCTGCCTATTTAAAAAATTACACACACTAATAATGAACGTTTCTCAGCTGAAAAAAACATATGGCGAACGAAATACTCCACTTTATCGACTGCCATCATTTTGATAATCTTGACTGCAGCCCTCATAGGACTGGTCGATCGGCAGTGAAGTGGTTTCCACAAAATCCAGGGCACTGGGCATGTCTATGAGGGAATGTTGTTGCTGTGGCGGTGGTACGCTCGTCTGTTGCTGCTGTTGTTGGGGTGGTGGACCAGGCTGTTGGTTGTGAATGTGTGCCTGTGAATGAGGGGGCTGGTGGGGTTGCGAATGAGGAGGATGTGGCTGCGAATGAGGTTGAGAATGCGGAGGCTGGTGAGGTTGGGAATGGGGAGGTTGCTGAGCCTGGGTGTGTGCAGGCTGCTGGGGCAGTGATCTTGATTTGGTCTGAGCAATCAGGTCTTGCAGACCGCGCCACACGTAGAACATGGGATCAGGAGTGCATGATTTGCCCTCAGTGAGCCACTCCGCGTAGATGGGACGCACAATCTCAGGTATAAAGTTTTGAACTACGAAATCCATGGCTGCTTCCAACCCGTTGATGAACTCCTTCGAGCAAGCACCGTTACTGTTGTTACTTGTTTGAGAGCATGGCAATGTTGGACACTTGTGAGAAGCCTGCTGCTGCTGCTGCTGCTGAGATGGTTGAACCTGAGGCGAAGGCTGTGGAGTTGTTTGTTGTTGCTGCTGCTGTGGCTGGTGCTGTTGCTGTGCCGGTGTGTGCTGTGGCTGCATCACACTTGTCTGCTGTTGTGGAGGAGGCGGAGGCATTTGTGGGTTGAATCTCCCAAAGTCAGGCTGAGGGGCGCAGTGTTCAGGCGGAGGATATGTCAGATGGAGGCTCGAGGTGTCAGGAGCAGTTGAATTTCCGCCTATGTTGTTGTACGGATTAGCAGGAATGTGATTCATGTGCATGTGAGGGTGTGGAGGGTGAGCATGTTTAACTTTAGGAATACTGTTACCAGATGACGCATGAGAGCTTTGCATCATTTTCTTGGTAATTGCTGCATTCTCGTCAAGTGGTAGAAGGCCAGCGCTATGAAAAGCAGCAAGAACGTCTTCTCTTTTCGTGGCTCTGCACCACGCACGCATGAAAACAAGAGGAAACAGTTTAACATTTATGGAAGGACCATAGCGCGGCCCGTAAAAATCTATGCTTTCACGGAATGCTTCTTTGAGTGATTTAAAACAAGCGTTGTCCATCGGCTGTAAAATATGCGATGATCGAGGTGGTAGCATATGCAGCACTACTCCAGCTTCCTTGGCCATTTCTAGAGTAGCAATGGTTACATCAGCGGTGTTATAATAAAGTAGCAGGAGGATTGGTTTTTGAAGCGGCATATCGCGAATTTGATGAATGAACAGCTGCATCCAATAGAAAAATACGTTCTCTTCCATGCGTCCACTCGGACTGAAACCTACATCGAATGTGGCAGGGTTCAGATCAGGATGTTCTTGCCATATGGGCGGTCTCTTTCCGTTGAATACAAGAAGAGGTTTCAGAAAGCCGCCTGAGGCGTTCATACAAGCCATGGCGCTGATCATTTTACGAGCTCCTGAACTTTCCTTCCGCACCAGAACCTTTGATAAACGGTCCTCTCCCTGCAGTAAAATGCGCATCTCTTCCGCATAAAATATACGAGATCCATTGATTGGCTGCATGAAAACGTGAGGATCCAAATTTTCCTTGGTCAAGTTTTCCCGCAGTCCTTTGAACCAAGACTTCACATCCTCTCGAGTGGCCTTGTTCTTAGAAATTCCTCCCTCGCGAGTTTTTATGCCTTTGATGATAGGGTGTCTTCTTTTGAACGCCTGCAGCCAACCTGAAGTGGGAGTATTGTTATTTTTAAACACGTTCCTCCGACCCATCTTGTCCAACACATCTTTCACAGCTAAGGCTAATGTTTTCCAAGCTTTTGGGTGCCCCATCTTGGACATGCGTATCATCCAGTCGCATATCTCGCTCTCCTCGTCCTGGGTCAACGCAGTGGCCATGCCTGGTTTTTTGACCACCAAAGGATCGTTGCTCCGCAGTCTAGTACGAAGTGTTGACCTCGGTATGCTGAAGCGTTTGCTCACTTCGCTCACAGAGACTTTTTCGTCTATGATGAGTCTGATGGCCTTTTCCATGCGGTCATCGTGGTACTGAGTTTTCTTCCGCTTCAGAGCACTGTTCAGCTTAGTACCTAAAGTGCATCCAAAAGGAGGGGCATCACGTTAGTCGATACGATATTGCTGCTTAGTAGATACGATACGGCTGTTCGAATCCAATCTAAAATTTACTTGAATAAATATATTCCAATCGTCCATATGAAGTGCTCGAATTATTTATATATCGTTTGGAAAGCTCAACCAAAAGCTGCGAATAGCACTTTGTCTACAGATATGTACTACAACCTTTGTTTCACAAGAATGCATTATGAGCGAAATCTTAAGAGAAGTTTTATATTCATATGCTTCATGGAAGCAAAATCTTTTTTAATTTCCACCAATGTTTCACGTAATCCCAGTTTATGAATTTGAACAATTACAATCCGCCTATCGGACACCTGCTGCTGCTGCTGCAGTACTTCTCAAGAAAAAGATTCATCACTACGCATGTTTTCAGTCATATAACTCGATTACCCAGGAGTTAAAAAGTTGAACGATTTACTTGAAATCAACCAGTATTTTTTTTCTAGATTTAACTGTTTTCAAGGGTTAAAAACGTAAACTATTTACTTGAAATCATTTTGTCCTCTTTATTTTAGGTTGAACAGTTTCCGTTCTGTTTAGGTGATATTAACGAAGAAATTCAAACGTGATCAAGTTCAAGCAACACCACAAGGTTGGTAAATTTGAGCGTCTCGACAGGCACAGCTCGCCATGCCGACAATATCCTCTCGATAGGATGACGAGTGAAACGAATATAAAGAAGTAGGCCACTACAGCGGGAGTTCGATAGCATGGGAGTAGAGAATTGATTGATTTTTAATTAGTTTTAGCCTTCCTTTACCACAACAAAGATGTTCAAAGAGAGAAGGATGAGAGCACCATTTAGTATGGAATTAAGCGAACGTGAAAGCTATCCACAAAGGGCTTTCCCCCAAAGGACCCCGTGCAAATAGAAACCGGGAGCAGAGAAACTCAAGAAGAGATGACTTCTTAATAACCTAAATATTTAAACCAAAAGCCTACTCCAATATTGTTATTAAATACCATATAATTTAAACCAATAATAAATTTTTTCAAACCAATAGCATTGCTTATTTGTGGTGGATGAGCTAGGGTGAACACCCCCCGGGTGTCCGTTCCCTAAAGTACAACGACGGGCCAGACATCACTGCCATCAATCCCCTAAAAGTAGCTTAGTAATTTCAATTAGTGTTTTAATTTCAGTGCACCTCTCTAAACACGTTCACTACATTTTCGCTGTCGCTACGGTCGGTTTGGTTAGGTTGAACGAAGCAGAAAACAAAAACAATATTTACAGCTTGATTACATCCTTATCCTTCTAAAAAGCGGGAACCAAATAATTGCATGATAGCATCTTACTTTGTATGTCACAGTCTAATGTAAATTAAAGTAGGTACGTAAATTAGTAATTTACCTAGTGGTATGCATATATACCCATAGGCAGTGATGGTGTTAAAGAAGAAAATATAATTTGCGAAGCTGTCTCCAAGGCTGGTTATCTCCGAGTAGTTGAACAAATAAAAATAAACAGAAACGCAGTTCTAGATACAACACTACATAATAAAATGCCGTATAAAAAAAATAGCTCAGAGATCGTACTAACAGAAGTTCACGATCAACGTCGTACTTATTACTGTGTTTCATTATCTTTTTTGATAAAAAGGAGTTTCAACGTAGTTCTAAACTTGCTACTTCACCTATTTACTAAGATTACAAAACGTGAATTAATGACAGATTAGATTATTAGTTAGTTTAAGCCTCCCTATCCTCAATAAATGAGATCCAAAGAGAGGAAGAAAGAAGGCACCATTTAGTATGGAGTTATGGGAATGTGGAATCTATGCAGAAAGGGCATAGAAACAGTAAGATGAGAAAGAAGTTCATCCAACAAGATCAAAGTTGAAGAAGAAAGTAGTAGGTGTTAAAAAAACAGGACAGCAGTGAACCGAAAAATAGTTGGTCCGCAACAAAACAAAAACCTATGTTATTTCAACAAAAAGAAAGCCTACCTAATCTTTAGCTCGGGCCCTCACATTGTCCCCTGGGAGCGCTAATTCCCATAGATACAATAGTTGTATCCCTCCGAGGGGTGAATTAATGACAATTCAATCAATCGACATTGAACACCATGGTAATGTAATTCTGCACACCAAGACGGTATAATTTCCCATGAAATGCAAGGAAGCACGCACTGGCAGTACGTGACGAAGCATGTCATCTAAATTGCCTAGCATGTCCTTGTTGGCCATCCTAACAGCAGGGCGAACACGAGCGTTTGGAGGGTTACGTTCCTCAACACATTAACTGCGATGGGTCAAGTTGAAGTTCAGTATTCTACTCAAATTTAAATTCAAAAGTTGTTAGAAATTTTACGAATATCAAATATTAACTGCGTCCATTAAATACCATTAATTTTAAAAGATTGTTAAAATTTTTTCAAACGATCCATCGATAGGTCGTTTCGCAGTAGGAAGAACTTAAGCAAGACCCACCGGTGGGTCGCATCGCGATCACGTGTTAAAACTCTACTGAGGTGTTAGAAAGAACATAAAATAGGCGTCTTCTTTTCTCGAGAGAATCTCGAGAATCGTTAACTTATTTACATGTACATGGAAGCAAGGTATGGTGAACAATAAAAAAAAGATTTTTCAGTCATAATCGATCATAATTTTTTTAATTCAAGTTACGCAAAGTGAAAAATGAATGCCTATGTATACACCCAGTTATTGAAAAGTCATTCATTCATCCAACCAACCAACCAGCAGAACACAAACCCATGGATATGTGAAGTTCCCCAGAAAAGCAAATTCTTGATGCTAATCAAACTTGGAAACCAATCCGCTTTCATAGAAACCACAGTTCAACTTTGATGACACTATTTTCAGGGCTATTCAATAATGAGGTCAGGCAGACTTCAAAATGAAAATAGAACAAGAAAAATGTAGTTCATCTACATGTAGATAAAACTGTAAGTTACAATATACAACAACCGATATACTATGGAGTACTGTAGATTCGTAAGAAATGTTCAAGTGCAAATCAAGAATAGAGCAATTACTGCAAATTGAAAAAAGTTTATAAACAAAATAAAACTTGGAATAAGACATAGATGCTCAGAAGAAGGACAGTAGTGCAGCAAAATAAGGTGGTCCATATAGAAGAAAAATGCCTATTCTCTATCAAGAAAAGAAAATTCAACCTAATACTGAGCTCGAGACCTCGCATCTTCCTGTTTCAAATATCATAGCGATAAGTCCCCCCCTACACTAGGTCCCCTTCCCTGAGGTGATGAGAACAAGGAAAATTTCATAGTAACCTATACATCCTTTTAAATTAGTCCTCAACTTAGTGTGCCAATAGAGAAATAAAGATGAATAGTAGTAGTAGTAGATGCTGAAGAAAATGTCAGCAGTGAACTAAAAAAAAAGGGCCCATGGGAAAACGAAAATCCTATGCTATTTCAACAAAAAAAGGCCTCACATTTTTCTCCTAGGAGCGCTAATTGTCTTGGATACATAAGTTGTATATCCCTGAGTTGGACACAAACACGCAGTGATGACCAAACCAGATTAACCACATGGGTGCTTGTAACAGACCAAATTTTTGTTTGAGAAAAAATATAAATTTATGAACTTGAACATGTTCATTTTATCCTTAGTTCTCCTTTTAATACTTCATGAGAGGTACACGAGAAATTGTTCAATTAGCTCCACGTTTTGAGATCGGTGCAGCTGGTTTGCTTTTTTTATACCAAACTTCATGAACAGAGCTACTAAAGGTGTGTGACAGTAAATTTCAATTGAATTAAATTGGCTGGCATCAGTAACTATGGCAGCATTAGTAACCAAGTTGAGAGAATGAAGACATCAAATTTCAGCAATTGATGACAGATTCTGAAATGATGCATAAGAAGAAAATGCAAGTAGCTCGTAGATTGACATAAAATGCAACAGATGATGCTAAGAATTTCAGCACAAAATTATATGTAGTGAGACATAGAGACATGTGCTGTATTGAAACTTAAATGTAGGCATTTCTTATTAGAGGAAACAAAAGATGTCGATCAAGTTGGTATATAATTTCAGACTGACGCCAGTTTTGCTGCATTGACTTCTCAGTACAGGTGTAACGGTGGGGAGGAGAGTGAACTTTTACAGAACATTTGACTAAGTATGGAAATTTTGGAATAGCAATAGATATAGTATATTTAAAATGATTCAAATGAGCTCCATGAAGAGTATCATGCAAATTTCTTTGATGTAACAGAAAGGAAAGTGAAGAATAAATAACCCCACATCAGGGGAGACCAGTCATGGATATCACATCAAAATTATTCCCAATGCTAGCAACACAGTTCACAACAATAGCCACTCAAATAGTCTGAATATAATGAAGAATCAGCATCTTCGAGCTTTTACCTTTTATCACCTACAATTTAGCATTTACTTTTTTATCGTCTTTCATCACCTAAAATTCAACACGCATTGATTTTCCTCCAAATATTGAACACTAATAACAAAAATGTGATCAAGATTGTTACTTTCACATACTCTTCAATATGCCATTGCAAGCATGAATAGCCTAGACAGGGGCTTCAATGACAAAATCTTAATCCAACTTGAAAACAAAATAGAAGCAGTGTAAAAAAATGAAGATACTTTTAAAAAATCGTCATTAAACAATAAATTAACACATGGAGAACTTTGTGGTCCACAGCTAACAGGAAATCACATTACCTTGTTCCAGTAGCAATAAATCTTGCACCTGACATTTAGGGAAGGGTTGTGATGCAAGACATGGGAGGTACAACGTGTGTGCACTGCTACACACGTATTATCAATAAAGGTATTCTTTTTGTGAAGTGGTAAAGCAGAGGTGATACTATAACATTTCAATTGCTACCACTTACGTTCAAACTTTGTGCTCAACAAACTTAAGTAGAAGAATGTTGAAATGGTCATGTAGTTCTCTAATCTATGAATAATTTTCTCTCTTTACTGACAAAATCCTATTTGCACAAGCCCTGCAAGTAATCATACAAATGCACCTCAGTTCAAGGAATCTACTTTGTTGTGGTTACTAGATAAATTAGCTTTATCTCCAAAGATAAATATCTATCTATTGCTAAAATGTAGGTGAAATATTTATGTAAATTATCCCAAATGTTACGGATGAATATTCAACAAGATTTTAAACAATAACTCCTTCCACCTATCTTCAAACTACGATTCCCAAGTTTAAACTCAAAAAAAGAATAAGTAACACAAATAGGCGTACAACCAAATAGAATAAAACCCTCACTTTCAGAGGAAAATATTGTAAATGATTCTATTCTTTATACCGAGAAGCTTTTCCTACATAAGCTTTTAACTGAGAATGTACCATCACAATGATCATGATATTCAAATACCAATACACTCCAGTCAAAACCCTAACTTATCTCTGATGTAATCAAATGTCATTTATTCCAAATGCTTTTTTGTAATGATGTTGCAGCACATCTTCAATTACAGATTGATGCAAGATGAGGAACAGTGGAAAAAACATTAAAATAAAAAAACTCAATACCATAATTGCATTCAATGAACATTGAATGCAAGGTTTCAACATCACTGTAATTAATGATGAAAACTATGGTGCACATAAACAACGAACTGGTACCTCCTAAATATTCAAACAAAAGGGTACATTGAAAAATCAAAAACATGAAGCAAACATGCTAATCAAAGTGAACCAATAAGAAGCAAGAACCTTGTGTAAGAGTTCAATAGAAAAATCAAACAATGAGACCAAACAACATATCCCCGCAACATGCACAGCAACCTCTAGCTTGGGTAGATAGAAATGCCTGAAAGATACTTTCATCAACATGCACTTCAACAGCCTCCAGCACTCCGCATTAGATAGAAATATTAGTTATTTTAGAGAGAATCTATTAAAAAGAAATATAATTAAAAGAAACATAAGTTAGTCTAAACCTCCCTAAATGCAAAAAAGCTCTTCCAAAGAGAGGAAGGAGGAAGAATGTCATAGAATTAAGGGAATACAAAATCTATGCACAAGGAGGCCCCCCCACACCTTCAGCATAGAAACAGAAAGATTAGAAGTTAAAAAAAAAAATTATGAAAGTTAAAGATGAAAGAGAAAACTGCTAAACAAAAAGACAAAAGTGAAACAAAAACTTGATACATAAAAGTACAAAATGCTTGTTCTATTTCAATTAAAAGCCTACCTAACCTTTCACTCTAAACCTCACATCTCCCTATGAGTGCCTATTTTCCATGGATACAATAGTTGTTCCCCATCAAAAGCAGCTAAGAGTGCAATGAGTGCAATCCTCAGAAATACTGAAGTGCAATCCTTCTCATAGAATTTTTTGGTAGTGGGATACTGAATCAAATATGTATTACATAGATTTTAAAGCAAATGAACAAGAAGTAAAAAAATCTTGGTGAGGATGAATGGGTAAAATGAAGTTACATGATGTATATATGGCTGACTAACTAGGGATACATGGTTAATGAACTCAAATGCAATATTAAGCACAGTTAGTGGGGATGAAATTGAAAAAAACACATAAAATATTATAACCATCTTTGTTTCACAGCTGGTTCACACACTGAATATAAAACTCACCATGCTCTTTAATTTTGTACTTGGTCTCCAGGTTGCCAGCAACTTTGCCAGTTTCGATAGCATTGCTGCCACCAGCGGTGACCTCAACTCCGGCATCACTCTTGGTTTTGCACTCAAGCTTCAGCACACCAAAATGGTAGCCTTTGCCAAACACATCACGTGCCTGCTTGCCAAGATCACCGTATGTCGGAGGGCTCATGTTGAACTGAACGTATCTGAAAATAAAATATACAAATTAATAACACTTCTCTTGAAATTTTTTGAATTCAAAGTTACTGTCTCACACTGAAGAAATCTTTTGGCTTTCAATTAATTTTTTGGACTAAGAATAAAATGTGCTTAACCTGTTTTTATGTATAAATTCTAAAAAATAAATAACTTATCATGTCAAATCAGCCTTTGAAAACCCAAACCATAAAAATCAAATTGTTCAAAATTTCAGAATCAATTGTATTATATTCTTTGGTGCAGGTCTAACCTATTGTAGAGTGTTGATAGAATTGTCAACACAAAATTGTATTCTTTGAAACAAAAATACCTCAGAACATTCACTAACACTTAGGTATGACACTTGAAACATATATCATAGCAATAATACAGAATTTTAGATTACTTGACATCTTCAAAGAGGTATCAGCGTTTTACAATTCCATGGAAAACTTAAAGTTACCATGCTGCAACCAAATGCAAGCATAGAAGAGTCAGTATAATATAACTTTCAAGTCAGCAATAAATTTTACTGCAGAAAATTTGAAAATATGAATAGTACAGAAATTTAACAGTGATTCAAAATATAAAAATTAAATCTGAAACAGCTGATGCCATAGATGAAAATGCGCAAAATTTTGAACTTGCAAGGGGACCAAACTATACAAGTAGGCTGTGCAAATGCCTAGCTGGCAGAGAAAATTTACAGTAAATTCAAAGACTGAACTTCCCTATTTAGTTCTTAGCTTCAATGCCGTTTCAATCATAGTAATTTTTTTACTAATTTACTTTAAAAACTCTCGCATCCTAAAATTTAAATTAAATTTAGAAAAATCAGTCATCAATTCCAGTTATTTACATTACAAAGTACTGAACATAATTACCAACACTAGCAATTTTTAATGCTAATGAGGACCCTTTCTAAAGCTCTAGTTGATCACACAAACATTTTCTGATAGATTAGATTATTGATTAGTTTCAGCCTCCCTATCCATAGCAAAGGCAATCCAAAGAGAGGAAGGAAGAAGACACCATTTAGTATGGAGTTAAGGGAATGCGATGAAACAGTCAGATGAGAAAAAAGATCATGGAACAAGAAAAAGTTGAAGAAGAAAGTAGTAGGTGCTGAAAAAACAGGACAGCAGTGATCCGAAAAAAGATGGTTAACATAACAGAAGCATTTTATGTCAACAAAAAGAAGGCCTACATAACTCTCAGCTCAGGCCCTTACATTGTCCCTCTGGGAGTGCTACTTTCCATAGATACAATATTTGTATCCCCCTGAGGAGACATTTTCTGATAAATAACTTCAAAATTCATCCTTGAGCATCTATCCAGGGCTGACAAATACAAAACTGAATACAAGAGCACTGTAATAATTATTGGCCTACTGAACCAACAAAGAGGTATATAGCCTAAATCATCCCATACAAGATTGTTGATACTTTTGTGCATACCAACATTTCATAAATATCATGAACATAAAAGATTATAATATAAGACTTCCATTGTGTGCCCAAAAATGCTGGAAATTTTTAGCCACATCTAATAGTCCACTTTTTTCCCCCGAATGAACTATGCCTAATAAATAGCACTTCATTCAAACTTTTTCAACAAGATCTACACACATTTACTACATTTTAACAATAACATAACTTCTCTATAACTAAAATTATATCCTCATTACATCTTCAATTGAAACAATCATTTGACTTCCCTACTACTTTGAGAAAAAATAACTAAGTACATATACAACCTGAAAATAGCAAAAATTCTGTAGAATCAACCCAAGAAATCTGGCCACTACTTAGCCTACACTAGATGCATAAACATATATATGATGACCAGTTCAGAAGCCATAACTTGTGCTATTGCCTAAATTTATCTTCATTCCACCTATTTTTACCAAGTATGCATCTCTCTAACACAAAATACGTTTTGTAAGCCACAGCATTTCCAGTAAAAAAAAACTCAATTTAGCCGTTTGAACAATTGTTGCAGCCTGTTTGCACGCCGGTTGTATATTCACACCTCATACAGACAAAATATCCATTGAACTCCTATGCTTGGAATGAACAAAACAACATAGAATTACTGCTTAGTTAACTCCCTAAAAATTGAATTAATATTCATCTTACATCGACATTTAAGTTGATGTTAAAAATTACATCGAAGTCGGTATTTTAAGGGTAAATCTAGATATAACGCAATATTCCGGCTGCAAGGGCCCACAACTCATGACACCAGCTGAAAAACATTGTTTCAAATGAATTAAACAATAACCCCTTTTATTTGAAATAGAATCACATACTCTAATGTTTACATTACACTTACCTAAAGTTTCACGCGAAAGAATTATATTGCGCGAAATCACCGGCTACGTCGTCTGCACGCACTGCTGTCACTCAATCTGAAGCAGCCCTATCTGCTCGAGAGACGAAACAGTGATCGTACAACCCAGTGCTACAGCCAGCAACCGATATTTGATCTAAATTACACCAATTAACTTCCGTCTCTTACGAAATTTTTTACTCTTATTTCATGAAACAACTCAAAAAATGATAAAATTCACATTTACAAGAGATAACAGTAACTTAATCGTATTATTTACGTATTAAATTAGGTGAGAAGCCTGAAGTGCCTCAGGGTTTGGCCGGCTAGGGCGAATAATCGAGCGGGCGAGTGGCAGAGGTTTTGGCGGATGAATAACAGTACCTAGTATTATTATATTACTCCTATAAGCAAAGAATGCTAACTTTTACTGGTTTTTATGTTTTTCATGATATTTGAGTGATAATCATTTTACATTCGTTTCTACTAGTAGTCCAACATAAGTTTTTTGAGGACTAGCTTGTATTGCGGATGGAGATTGATTCATTCATTATGACACAAATTTATGTTGGATTTGGAAAAATTTACGTTAATATATACATGATCCACATTTAGCTCACAGCTATGTTTTTGTTTAAGTTTTTTTTTTAAATTGCCATTATATACGCTTCAATTTGAATGATTTAGCTTTCGCCAATGGTGGGGTATTAATACACCGATAGGAATCGAATAAATGATTTGATAATACACATGAATAGCGATCACTTCCAAACATCACTAATAGGAACTCTCAGACTTTTTTTGTGTTTTCCTCCCACGACTTTGTTCTTTCACTAAGATTATACGGAAAAAATAATAAGATTAATAAATCACTTTATAACTTATATCCGTCTTCATTGAAAAATGACGAATTTTTCGTTTTATACTCAGTATTTGGGCCTTTTCAACTAGAAAATGAGCTTGAATGAAGGTTTGAAAGTTTAATATTTCTTTCCCAAAAATACAAGAAATAAGACCGAGATAAATAACTTTCATTCAGCAATTGAAGTAAGACTAACGTGCCCAAAATATAAATTGTTATTTGTACGTTTGTGATCCAATGCTGATCACGTGTTAATGCAGTAATTGAGCACGACAAAGCTGTGATATCTATGGTAATAGAGATTTCGTTTCACAACTTCGTCGTTTTTTCTTTTCGATGCGAAAACTTGCGTTGGAAGGAAAAAGACTCATGCTGCGTAAAAGCTTCGCAGGTCGGTTGGCAAGAAGCTCTCGTCTATATTTTTAGATGACAGTCGTAGCTTGAAAGCATTTAGCATTTGAAGGTCAATAAGAAATAATTTTGATGCGTATTATGAACTTTATTTGTATGCTAAATGAACAATTTTTGAACGTATTTGTACGTTAATTTTTTAGTAATAACATTTTCCACACAAGGTTTGGTTTACATCCATTCACAATTTATACTAAATATCAGTGGATAAGCACAGTGGCATGCACTGCAAGCTACTATCACTACAGAGAACTAGATGTAAGTAAAATGATTACAAAACGCAACAAATTTAGATCGCTACACCAAAGACAGTTTTACAATTTATGAATCATGGTAAAGAAATTCTAGTTAAATATTAGCTCTTTTTGGAGAATTATTGCACGTTAGTACGTGCGTTGAGACGCTTGTTTTTTTTCTACTCGACAACATTTTTGTACATAAATGGGAATTTCTAAGGAAAATTTCCGAACTAAAATAAAAAAGCAGTAAATGAAAATATTCTAGAGTGAATCCATGATTGCCCAAAATCAACCTTACACATTCAATCGGTATTTCCGATGCGACGGACCAAATTTTTTCTTGATATTTACCAATAAAGTTTATTATTTACAAATCAGTTTCAAATCTTCCAGGTGTCTTTTCATCACATAATTGCCAAGTTTTCTGCTCATTGAAAAAAAGGCTATCGTATTTTAGGCAAGAGATGTTAAAATTCTATCCCTGAATGCAGGGATGAAAATCCGAAAGAGTCGAGAGAAGAAATAATCAAGTGTAAAATTTTGAAGTAGAATGAAGAAGACATAACTTGAATAATGCTTGTAAAGCATGTGCAGGATGTGTCATTTTTCGTACATGAAAGGAAAAATCGTACTCCTCGGATTTTTTATTTCTATTAAGTCTAGCCCCATTTCAATTAGAGACTCACTAAAATAAACTCTTTTAAATTTTCCACAAACTAACCATATGAGAAATCAGGCTATCAGTAGTATAATATCATGGGTAAAATTATTTACGATGTGCGTCCAACACGTTCATTTCGCCTGTCATCTGCAGAAAGTCCTACATTGTCACTCAAACAGACTAAGCTGAAATTAGTTCGATGAAATTTCAGGGTTCACACTATGATTTCTCATTGCTAAGGCACAGCAATAAGTTCCATGGCTGCGTGTGTTGGTTTTCGCTCGTGATTTAGTGTTGTGGGTTAAGAAGTACATGGAAAACCCATCCTTATCACATTGATAGAGCGCTTGTCATAGTCTTATCTCTACGTGACGGAAAAAGAGTCTCTTGACCGAGAAATGGCGGCAGGAGTGCGACACAAGGCGACTGCGATTCTGCGTCGCATTGTCGACACAGAAGAGAAGTACTGCGAGTACATGGGGTGCAGTAGCACAAAGAGAAAAGGGTTGATGGCAGGGGCTGCCAAAGTGAGGGTCTGCAGAATGTGTTGGGTGTAGCTCAAAGTTTGGCGGTTCTCTGGGTATTTGAGCGGTCCAGTCTCGAGGTGAGTGTCGTACCCGCGAATCACAAGGAAGAGCCAGGCAGGCAGCCGGCATACCATGAACACCACGACCATACAGCTCAGGATTTTTACCAGCTGAAAATAAACAAATTAAGGATATTATTATTATTTCACTAGCGATGCACCAGTGAAAACATCGCCTAATATTTTTAAATTATTATATTAGACGGGTTTCAAAATAGCTACTTGTGGGTCCGAATTATCATGCTTCACTGACTTCTAGGGAGGAAACAGGTTTCAATTGAAAAAGTTTTGTGCAGGATTTA
>JACJUY010007652.1:6664-42410 GCA_014220935.1 Platorchestia sp. MABIK
TGCTGGAATTGCAAAAATGCTGGAATTGCAATAATGCTGGAATTGCAATAATGCTGGAATTGCAATAATGCTGGAATTGCAAAAATGCTGGAATTGCAAAAATGCTGGAATTGAAAAAATGCTGGAATTGAAAAAATGCTGGAATTGCAAAAATGCTGGAATTGCAAAAATGCTGGAATTGCAAAAATGCTGGAATTGCAAAAATGCTGGAATTGCAAAATAATTCAAAATAACACGAGTTTTAAGCAATTTTCTGCCAGGATGTCAGTGACTTGCACCTTCACTGTAAATATCGGAATAGGAAGCATTTTATTTATATTAAAAGGCGTACAATTTTTTTTAAATGCAGACATAACACACAATCACTTAAATGGCTTATATTAGACAATTACCCTAGATTAAAGAAAGTTGATTTTTATACTAGAGAAGTTTTATGAAAATAAGCTGCAATGAGTCCTTTTAATGGAAATTTACCCTATCGAGACATCGAAGTAAATTTACCATAATGATTAATCTTAAAGTCAATTTACCCTATCGAATAATTGACTTAAATTTACTCCAGCGAACAATAGACCCGAATTAATCCAATCGTTTTATTTCAATGTTAATTCACGCAACAATTTTACAGCTAATTATTTCGTTCCATCAATTTTAGAGCAAAATATACTCTATCGAAACATAAACGTAAATTAACGCTATCAAGCAATTGACCTTAGTTGATCCAGTGAAGCAATAATTCAAGTAAATTGACCCTATCGAGCAACTTACAAATAAATTGACCCTATCGAACAATTAGCAAGTAAATTCAACCTATGGAGTTACTTGCCTTCTGCCCGGCCTGGTTGCGGGTGCCGTGACGCTCGTAGTACGCCTGGTAGCGCTGTGCTGCGTTCACGCGACTCGACTGCTGCTCAAGTTGTTACTTAGGGTTATGTACTTTCTTGCGCGTAATTAATTATTTGATACCCTGCTCATTTAAATAACTAAATGTTCATTCAGTTTATTGATATAGTTAATTATTCTTGTTTATTTATCTGTTACTAGTATTTATTGATCTAGTATTCGTAGAAAAGTTTCCTCAACAGAGCGGTAATAATAGTCGTTACCTATTAATAATAACTAGCAGGACCCGTGGAAATTTCACGGTCAATATCATTGGAAACCTGGGTGAACTTTAAGCCTAATGTTCTAATATCATGGTCTAACCTATCCTTGACTATCGTTACATATTCTACCTTAATCTAATACATTATAACTAGCCTAACGTATCCTAACGTATCCCTAAAGTAAGGGATGTAATCTTTAAGAGTAAAGTTTATGATAAAGCTCTAGCATAGATACCGCAATAATCTTTGATTCTCTTAATTTGCCTAGATCTAGTTACTGAAATCTTACCGGACGGACTAACTAACTAAGGAAGGAACAAGCAGAATTATTATATGATAGCGGTAATACTTTCATGTAATCCATATAATTTTCTATATAATCTATTTGATATAATCTGTGTGTAATCTATATGTAATCTTTATAATCTATTTGAGTGTTAAATTAATGGAAAGATCGCCTCCACATTCATTGAAATTTTTACCATTTTATTAGGATTGGTAAGATTAGAATATATTATGTTAGAATTAATTAGGTAGTGTTGACCGATTTTTCTGATGAGTCCACGTTTTTTGATGTGACATATTATCGGGATCGGTTCGGTTAGAATTGTTAAGGTAATGTTGACCGAATTTTTTCCACGGGTCTATCTAGCATAACGATGGCATTGTCAGTGGAATTTCCACGCGTCGTGCTAGTGAAAATTATTGATCAGTACTAGGGTAGAGCAAGTGACCATAAGAACTGGAGGAAAGACTGCTGGAAAGTTCGCGATATACTTCGAAACACCTCCAGAACCCATTGCAATTTTTCACAGTTAAGAGTAGTCTTATTGATCCGTTATTTGGCTGAAAATTACTGCCGTTGCCATTTGTCCTGCTAAAATGGCCTGGTATCGCTAACACGCAGAAGGATTCTCTTCAACTGATCGAATTTACAAACGTCAGTCGATTGATCATCTTGCAAATGAATTCCTTCTACTTGTTTAGGCGATCATAGCGAAATGCTATCTTTAATTTCTTTGCCTTCAAGATTAACAAATTAGAAGTAACAAATTCGAAGCACAACCCCTTGTTAATATCTTAAATTAATGTCATCTTTGCACTTTGAATTTCAGGGACGAAAATAAAAAAATGAGATTTGTTTAACGTACCCTCTGTTGCTGAGCGCGCTTGCGCATCAGTGTGGAGAGAGTCCGTCGAGACGAAGCGCCTCCTTTTGCCTTCACCGTCTGACGGTGGCCGCTGGCATCTTCGTCTCCGTGATCTCCGTCTCCTTCGTCGTTACTCTCGCTATGCGCTAACTCTTCGTCAGGAGATGTCAGTTCTGAAATACGGGTACGAGGCGTCAGACGATGATGGCTCCGAAATACTGGTATAAAGAGTTGGGCAAGGATCATTTGGAAATGCGGACGTGATGCGGCAGACGATGATGGTTCTAAAATACTGGTAAAAAGAGTTGGGCAAGGATCATTTGGAAATGTGGACGTGATGCGTCAGACGATGATGGTTCTAAAATACTGGTAAAAAGAGTTGGGCAAGGATCATTTGGAAATGCGGACGTGATGCGTCAGACGATGATGGTTCTAAAATACTGGTAAAAAGAGTTGGGCAAGGATCATTTGGAAATGCGGACGTGATGCGTCAGACGATGATGGTTCTAAAATACTGGTAAAAAGAGTTGGGCTAGGATCATTTGGAAATGTGGACGTGATGCGTCAGACGATGATGGTTCTGACGTATTGGTAAAAAGAATTGAAGTAACAATGATTGGGAAATGTGGATGAGATGCGTTAGACAATTTTGATATCCGCGCATTATGACGTCATACGAAAAGGATTAAGAAATACGGGCACAAGGCGTCAGACCATAATAATGATTCTGTTCACGGGCATAACTTGTGAGATGATACTGAACTACATGCATGTATCATAAAACAACAATGATTAGCAAATAGGGCTATAAATGAGAAACGGAAAAACTAAACTCTTGATTACGCACGAAAGTTAGCGCGATTAAGCAAATATCACTGAGTTTGCAGCCTGCATCTCTACAGCCCGATTGTGGAAAGGATGAGTGATCCACAAAGATTGAGCTTGAAAAACATTCCTGAATTCCTTAAAATTGACTTTTATTTTTGCTTGGGCATAACATTGAAAATGAGATCTTGAACGGGATCTGCTTAATTAATATCGCAAAGAGTGAGAGAGGGAGAGATTCAAGACAGCATTAGCACGATTCGGGCAAAATTCTTCACTCTCACCATGATAGTCATTTTGATCCTCAGATGCTGGGAGTGCATCGTCAGCTTGAGCGAATTGGATCTGCTTGTCGTCGTCTGGGAAGTCGGGGTCGCTCTCTACCGCAGGCTGGGGCTTCAAAAAAGTTTAAAAATATGTAATTAACCCTTCAACGTCCGCATTTTTATACTCATATTGCCGTTATCACAACCACCGTCATTAGATTGGCGCTGGCATCAGGTTGTTTCCGAAAACTAAAATGAGGAAGAAACTGCCACTCGGCAGTGAACTGCACAGAACACATTAGGGAACAAATTTAGGAACAAATTTAGCTATAAGTACAATATGTAAAGGCTATTTTCGAAAGAGGACCGTATAGTCCTCTGGAGCTTTAAAGGGTTAATGACGTGTTCAAGAGGCACACGCATCTTGATTCAAGTCTGTGCGGCTGACAAGTCAGGGTTCAGAACTTGACTTACCATAAATAAAGCACTTTCTAAATCAGAGCATCAAAATTTAATGTGTTCAGTTACTGTGAGGCGTGGTTCTATAAATTTAATTTTATACTAGAGTACCCACAATCATAGATGTAATTTTGAATGCGTTTTTGAAAATAATCTCAAATAATTCAGAGTGACTGAGAAGTCACCATTAGTTAATGAGCTGAAATATGAGCTCATAGAACAACTCCAAAATCAATCAGCCATGCCGAATTTAAACATTCACCAAAATTATCCGTTTTATTTTTAAAGATGTACCCTCTTTGCAATTTAGCGTAGCTGATTAATAAATACTATGGCATTATATTCAATTTTTTTTGAAAGAGTTTCTTCAATGAGTGTTGTGGGTTTTTAGTGAAAGAAGATCAAAATTATACAACAAAAAAAAAGTTTTTGGCGTTTGATGTATATCGTATGATCTATAACTAATAAGGCATAATAGGACACACGTTATTAAAGACTTAGTGCTAATTAAATTAGATTTTGAGTTAGTTTCAGCCTCTTTCACCACGCCTAGGATGTTCAAAGAGAGGGAACATGAAAGCACCATTTAGAATGGAGGTAAAATAAAAAGGAATTTATGCACAAGGTCTGTTCGCGCAGAGGATTTCCTGCACATAGAAACTGTAAGTTGAGAAGGAAGGCTATGAAACAAAATGAAAGTTGAAGAAGAAATGGGTGCTGAAACCATGACAGCAGTGAATCGAAAAATAAATTTTGTAACGAAGCAGAAATTCTATTCTATTTTAGCAACAAAAAAAAACGCCTACCTAACTTAGCTCGAGACCTTGCATTTTTACTCTTCGAGTGCTAACTCTCATTGATACGATATTGTTTTATGTACATTCCCACTGAAGGGAGATTTAGTACAAATGGGAAATGTTGCCAATAAATATGCGCCTGAGCCAATTTACCACTCATTCAATTAGACGATCATGAAGATTTTCATGAACGACTCTCAAACAGAAAACCGAAAATTCTGAAAACAAACGAGAAATGCGAATAACTTATTTGAGGGTAATTAATGCGCGTCTGTGTATGCATTCTAAATTATCACAATGAGAAAAGTTTGTTCAACCCCATTTTAAAATGAAGTTACAATTATATTTAATGAGAATATACAAGAATTCAAAACGTACCGTTAATCTAAAATAAAGATCTTATAAAGGGCGTTTGAGAACTAATAGTGCATACTTGGCCGGTAGATATACAAAAATGAAGCCAACCTTTTCGTGAATTAGTAGAGCTTTACATTCATTGTTCTTGAGCTTTAAAATTGTAAAAGGAACAAGTCTTTAGGAAAATTTCTCCCTTTTATGCATTATTTTCGTTCCACGAATTTTCTTTCTTTCCTATCCCTGGGGATGCATTAAGAGTTTAATTCATGCAACCCCACTTGGGACAGGAACTTGTTGAAAGAAGAATAGTTGATACTGCAGGACTACATGCGGATGATGCGCTAGCGCTTTTCGTTTTCAAATGCCCTATAAATACAGGAATAAATAATAACTTCAGCCCACAGAGTCTGTAAGGAATGATATTCCATCATTTTTCATAGCGCACCAACACTGCTATCAGCACATTCTGATCGACAGATGCGAAGAAGCCTTGATCTGAAAAACCTCAGAGCGTTTATCCAAACTTCGAACCATTTTAAGCAGATTCGTGAAATTCGGCGAGTCTTCCGTGTTTTTTCTAGAAGCATTTTGCCGCGAATTGATGTAATGTTCGTTATCTAATAAGCTGAGGACGATACTTACCTCCAAGGCTCTCGCTGTTTTCTCGTCGATGGAGGCATCTGTGGACAAAAGTCAACGCGATTAGATGAATCATTGAAAAGTTCTGTGCCACATAATTCACTGAAAGAATCTATTCAAAGAAACCTTTCGAAAAATATTGAAAAAGTAGGTAACCAATAATTGATTGAGCAAGCTTGTCTAGATTCACGCTACAGATAATCTTGTTTCATTCACTTTTGTTTGCAGAGAATGATTCATACATTAAAAAGTTAAGGCATTTGGGTTGCGCTTCAACCGCTGTAGTGCTCAATTCCTACCTCATTCTTTTGAGTGATGTGACTGTAATTTTAGAAGTCGTAATCTAACGATAAAAATACTTGAAAAATGTTAACTAATGGTAGAAACTTCTTTGAATGACAAACATTAATCCAGAAAAACAAATATTTTAACTCATTCTTTGACATTGTACATGTCAAGAAATCCTTCAAATACACATTTCTCTCAAATGTGGCAATATTTTCAAGGCTCTCAGTCGTCAGCCAGTTAAGTATTTAGTTAACATACTCCAGCTAATTAACAAATGGGCGGTCGAGTCAAAATCACAGGCGAGCAAAAACGCTCATTAACACTCGCTACCACATGATTGACGGTCGAAATGAGCCTTGAATAAAAAGGCCCTGAAGTCAAGTTGCCTGTTGAAACTTTCTGTAGTTTGACGTTCCCTCAGAATGTAACGACATTGAAGCTCTATTTGGAAATTTTCAGAAGCAGTCAAGTATAAAAAGAAACATGGGGCCAAAAAATTGACAGTATAGGAATTCCGTACGTCCACTTATTCTCTTCACTAAATTCTAAGATTTCCTGTGCGTCATTTTTCCTGTAATTCATGAAAAAGTACGTCAGAGAAACTTAAAACATTTTAAATATTTAAAAAAATTGAATCCGTTAAAACACCTTGAATATGTTAAAATAACAATGTATTGAATACGTTAAAACAACAATATTTTGAATATGTTAAAACAACAATGTATTGAATACGCTAAGTAAACAACATTTTGAATATGTTAAAACAACAATAAACTGAATGCGTCAAAACAACACCTTGAAAACGTTTTCAGATAATCATCATAATTACAATGTCAAAATTTGCAACAACAGACATGAAATATAAAGATCTCGAGCACAACAGCAGTATTTAAACGGGAGAATAAAAGAACACTCTAATTTTGTGATTCTAAACAACATGGAGACCTCCGTAGATTTGCTCATTTTGACCCGTCAGCTTTTCTGTCCTCGGGTCTATTAATAATTGTTCAAAAGGGCGACAGGGAAATAATTTGCGCACGGGGGTCTTTAGTGCGCCGTCAGTTCTTGTTAATTTTCTCTTCTTTCAAATTTTTCCTGTTTTCATTAGGCTGGGCGTTTGTTTTCGGTCCTGGTTCCTTCAACGCTGAGGTCGTTGAATTTACAAAGAAGAAATGCAATTTTTCCGCGGTGGTTTTCTTCACATAATCTGCAATAATCTGATGGATTGATTAGTAGCCATATTTAAGAAAAATCTTAAAATACAAGATATAGCACAAGGAGTTAATAAAACATAAATAAAACTAATTCGTCACAAGAAAATCGCCATGTACGACCTACATTTTGATGAAGCTGTTAAGAATGAGGCCGACCTTATGAACAAAGAGCGTTTTTACGAAAGTAACAGAAGTGTTGCAAAAGCAGAATATTTGAAAAAACGGCAAACATGAACAAAAAAAAATGGACTAAAAGATTTGGAACAATATTAGTTAGTTGAATCGGGATTCACGTCAGACGAAGCGTACAAAATTTTACAGTGGAAGGAAATTAAACAAATTCTCTCATTCAAAGCATTTGAAATTGATTATGTCCAAAATTTGAAAGTCTGAAGTAGAAGGACAAATGCTTTGAGCGAAATGAAAAGGTTGAACTGAAATTGAAATTTTTCAACCAGAAATTAAAAAGACAAAAAATTTAAATGCAGGTTTCGCCACAAAAACATGAAATTTTATTTGAAATGGTAACACTTCTCTAAGCGAAATTATTTTCATACGATTTCAATTATTGAAAGTAGGAGTGTATCAGCGATCCATTGATTTAAAAATTAGTCTCGTAATATTAGAATCGCTCAACATTAGAGTCGCTCAACATTAGAGTCGCTCAACATTAGAGTCGCTCAACATTAGAGTCGCTCAACATTAGAGTCGCTCAACATTAGAGTCGCTCAACATTAGAGTCGCTCAACATTAGAGTCGCTTAATAATAATTATTTAAGATCAAAGTCATTAAATACCAGAGTCACTTAATATCACAGTCATTTAATACCAGTCATTTAATACACAGAGTTCGGGTCTCGGCGGCCCAAGCAACACTAAAAAGTCAAAAATTCTGGTAACCACTACAAAGTACGTCGGTTACCTCCACACTGGAAACGCACAGGACAACACCTCCTTTCGTCCCACACCGGCTCACACCCGTCCGGCGGACTCGGGCACTGTTGCGTATGACAGCGCACTGAGCCCCCGAAGCAGAAGCACAATTGACATTTTCCGTCAATGTAATGTGATGCATCCAAGTTGGGTGTGTTCTTCGAACTAGCATCTACGACTAAATAATCATCGTGTTCAGGGTTAGGAAGGATTTGATCGGTTAGTTTCAGACCATGCGAGTTTTCGTCGGCGTTGGTACTGTGTGGAACATCGGACCGAACGTTTTTTGATTCTTGATTAATTGTGAAATGCTGGTCGGCGTTTTCTTCCGATATGGAATGGTCAAGGAATTTGTTAGTCTCATTGTGGCTTTCAGGTGGGTGACTGTCACTAGCTGGGCGAGACTTTTTTCTAATGGTCGAATTTGCATTCCTTGGTTTGAGAAGTGACCTTCGCTGTCGTATTCCACGACTATGCAGTTGTTCTGCACTTCTGTTAGAAGGGTTGTGCTCAGTAGTCGTTGAAGTGAATGAAGTAAGTGCTTTTGATGTCTTAAACTTGTCGAATGAAATTTCTTCTCCAGTTTTGTATTCCGTGCCATCTATGGTACACGAACCGCCTGCAAAAAATGAAGCAAAATTGAGATAAAAACACTAAAAATTTGTAAAAAAAACAAACGAAGAACGGAGACCAGGTGTTAAAAATAGACAAAAAACGGGAGAAACTAAAACTTAAAAACACACAAGGTCTTAGTAATAGACAAAAAAGAGAGAGAAACCTATAAACACACTGAAATAGCAAATTTGTTTTCCCATAATCAATTACGCTAGAACTGTTATCTAAACTGTCTAGGTACGTTTATCACGCATGTGCAGAGTTGAGGTCACGACGTCACGTTTTCGACGGCATCGCGATGGCATGCCCCAGATTTGTATTCTCGCGCATTTTCCTTGTTCGGTACCACAAAAATCACGACCAAGCCAAGCATGAATGATTAAATAGATCATTAAAACTTGGAAACAGTCACTTTATAACGCAGAGGCGGACCTTTGTTTTTTTCTTAACCTTAACCTTTCACATTTTTTATACACATTGAGCGAAATAAAGTCTTGCCACGGCAAAACATCAACTTAAATGTCTGGACAAAGGAATGCATTAGTAAGTAGAACACCAACAAGATCTGAGTTCGAAAATATTTTTCTTAAATATTTCAGAGCCAATAACATACATTTCATTTCAAAACTACGTTACACCAAATTTGTCTTTCTAAGGAATTGACTGTTTTTTCGAATACCAATCTATAACCAGTAATTAATTTCAGCAGGTTTAGCAAACTGGAATTTGAACATCTAAAAATTGACTATTAATCTCGAATACCAATCTATAACCAGTAATTAATTTCAGCAGGTTTAGAAAACTGGAATTTGAAGACTCTGTTTCTTCAAGTGAGCTAGAACGTAGCAGAGGCAAACGTTCCGATTTGATTGAGCCTATGGAAGTCAGCCCCAGATTGAGGGATTCATTGAGTGAATAAAGTACGAAATGAGTATTGGGAGATTAAAGGACGAGTTATTGGAAGCTTATGTAACCACAACATAGGTGTTCTAGAGAGCGTTAGGAGGAAGGCTCCATTTAGTATAGAATTGAGAGAACGAGGAACGCGGCAGATAAAACTGAAGGTCAATATTCAACTCAAATTTGAAGTCAATAGTAAACAATGTTGAGGACACCAAATATTAACTGGATCGTACCTTCATTTAGTTTTGATTAAGTATTTAGGGAAAGTAAGTTTGTGACTACTTGTTGGGTAGCAGCATTATGAAAATTCCCTCCATGTACCACTGGTGGCTCATGTCGCAGTCAAAGTGTTCAAACTTACCGTTGACGACGAAAGCTACATGAAAATCCTAAATAAAATTCAAACTTAAAAATGGAAAAAAAAGTTCAACACGCATTGCACCCAAACTACAAGAAATTCCTTAGTAGAAAATTCGGTGTAAGTGCGAAAACACAACAAACAAACGCAGCCGTTGCTCTAAAAACATTTTACACTCGCAACCTTCACGGATCTCGTGCACCAAGAAACGTTAGCGAATTCTATCGTTGTCTCTGCATGACGTGTTCGAGGGACTGCTGTCATCTCCTATCGTGCATCGAACTCTTTCTCTATGGAACATCACTTATAAATCAAAGAAACGCCAATAAATAATGATAACCAACGCAATGCCAATAAGGCCCAACAAATCAAAACAATGCCAATTTTGTCATGTTCTACAACGTGCGTCTCTCGATTTTCTCTGCTCTATATTTTTTGGTCTGTCTCCTAGTTTCAAGGATTATAGTTTCCATTTCACGATGTGCAAACTGAGTGGGAAGTCTGATTGGCGAAGTGATAATCAAATTTGTTAGTCCTCAGCAGTTACACAGACAACAAGCCTTAACCACGCATAAAATTACAGACACAATGAGCAAAGAAACAAAATATTTGCGAGACGTTTGTTATGAAATTTCAATTGCTGTAGCGGTGAAACAAATATTTATTAAGATCTTCTAAAACTTATGAATTAAATTATTTTATTACTGAACTATTCAGGATCTTTTCCTGACAAGCCGCGCCACTAATGCAACGCATGAGTTGACCCACTTGTAACTTTCGAAATAATGCACCTATCGACTTCAAATTACTCTCAAACAAAAGAATGTTTTAGTCTTTCGCTAGAGAGTAATTTGAAGTCGATAGGTGCATTTTTTCGAAAGTTACAAGTGAGTGAACTTATGTGTTGCGCTAGTGGAGGGGCTTATCTGGAAAAGATCCCTATTCTGCACCCTACAGACCACCCACGGTAAAAAACAACTCACTAAAGAAACCAAACATCACAGAGAAGCCGTCGTCACTCGAGGGTAACCAAGAATGGTAGGTTTACGAAGGCGATGAGGTTCTCGACTCTGGAATTGGGTAATGCGCCTCAACGTAGGGCCGGTATAGATTGCACAACATTCCTCGTGCCTCACATCGAACCTTACCAGTGCCAATAGCACGGTATGCGACGTCCAACAACGTGTAAACACGACCGATGGATATTTTTTTACGACGATACTGAAAAGTCAACACCTTCAACGATTTGGATTTTAGCATATTACCCGTATAAGCGCTATTTTTTGCGATACATGTGTGAACGAACAAGGAAATAACGCTGTTATAACTAAAACTTAGGTTGAGTATCGAAATATAACGGTAATAGTTTTGGCGGTGATAACAATAAAGATTAAGTAATAAATCTTATTGGTGAGTGTTTTTCTATAGAAAACAAAATTCTGCACGTGATCCTAACTTTAGTTTTTTTTAAGGGTAAATGAAAATTAACATAGATATTTTACTAGATAATGTTATCATGAAACATGCTCGCTTTCGATGTTTTATGCTAACGACGCACTGTACCATGCCTAAAATACTCAAACCTATGTACTCGCAATAACCTACATGCCCTAATTGCAATAATCTATAATTGCAACAACCTATAGTATGTACGACATTCTTCCCCCTTGTTCTCGACTCCTAAATTACAAATAAAATACAATCTAACGAAAAGCTCCGAAGGCATTAAGGTTTTGACACTGTGAAGGCCGCAACTGAGGGCTTACTAACCTCATCTTATGTGGGATTTAGTATTGGGTCGCAAGCTTCGGATCAGCTCCGGCAGAGGGCGGGGCAGCATGTGACACGCTATGGTCTACGTCGGAACACCGTCACGACGAAATGGGTGTCGGAACTTGACATTCTCTCCTTCTACGATGGTGGCAAAGGTCTTGTCTTTTGTGCCCATAGTATTACACAAGGTGGAGGGAGTAGCAAAACAAAAGTATAAGGTTGCATATGAAACTAAATTATGGCTAAGAAGTGTTTGCTCTGACTTTCTAGCCCATTATTGCTCGGTGTTATTGTTAACGTAACGTACATTGGCTAGAGGCAGGGTACACGTTCTGAGAGTACCTGTTTTGTGCAACGCTGTCAACCTCCGACACTGGGCAGGAACTTGAAAGTAATGTTAAAGGGTAGACTTCATTTCTTGAAGGGGATTCTCTTGATCGTAAAAATTAGCATCAAAGATATCACACCAACAACTGACTGTGGTTCGGAAAACCTTTTGCACGGAGAAAGTAAAGAGTTAATCTTAACAATGACCCGCAATAAAATATCAATCAACGAAAGCCCTACAAAATTCTCCTGAACCATTTTCGAGTACATTGACTACCATTCAGAGTTCATAATGCATATAAAATGACTTATTTTTCAAAATAGATACTTCTATGATTTAAAAAACAGACGCTCTTGTGTTCTACAATGTGTGACCCTTTTTCATAAAAGCGTACCCTAAGTGGTTGCAAGTACCCCAAAGACGCATAAATAAAAAAATTAATACTAGACGAGATCCAATAACCTAGAATATCCTTGCTCTAATGGTAGTAATTTTCGCGACACGCACCCTAGCCTCACCCACGAGAGAAAAAAAACAAAAGGCAAGGCCACGCATGCTCTAGAAATAAAAAAACTGCTTTCTTGCGACCTCATTGATTTTCACGGAACAATTCCCGACACTGACGAGAGCGACAAATCCCTTTATGTTCTAGCAAAAAAAAAATGCTATTGGTTTGCTTCTACGAGGAGAGAAAATAAATTCCGGTCTTTCATCGACCGAAGCTATTATGGCTTTACGGCACTTTAAACATCATTTCCTTCAGAAGGCTCATTTTCGCAATTGTGGGTTTCTATAATTTGCAAAAGAAGATACTTGCCCTCACGTGTCGAGTACATGGAAGGTTTGGGTGGTTTTGTCAACTCCCTTCAGCGATATTTCATCGAACTCTCATCATTTCGTAAACACGGATTTGTAGCGTCGCCCCACCCGATGGCGTACGAATTGAGAGTTAAGGGTTCCAGGAATGTTGATGCCACGAGTATGGAAATACTTGGATGCATTTCTCTCCTAAACGTAGCTACTCAAGGTTGTATTGCATCATGAGGCGCGATAAGTCATTACTTTTCCCCGTAAGGAGGGTAAGGCAAAGGAGCCATTGATTTGCCAACACTTGCATTTCGGTCGGCAACTGCAACCTGTCACAGCTTTTGGGAGTTGCATTCTGAACGTCAACTCAGTGCACTTTTGAATTTTGCTGCATTTTTTGAAAGCAGCAATTGGAATTATTTACGTCCTCACAAGACACTAAAATCTCAAGACATTATTTTAAGACGAGCAATATTTGAAGCATGCTGATTATAGTGATATGAACTTCAAATCACGGATTACTTTACGACTAGAATATAATTAAATCTGGAAGCGTTGCACTGGGAGCATTGATCAAATTTTGTGCCACGCGCATCGCTGTCTGATGACTCCCTCATTATGAGAGACTCGTTCAGGATCGCTGGTCACGGTAGTGTCATATTTCAGAGTCAGGTAAACGAAGATAATTCGCAGCAACACCCAAAAGATCTCACGGAAGGCGTCGTGGGGACGAATGCTGACGTGCGTGGGTGTTGAATTACCTCTTAATGAATGCACTTTTTGGTCTACACCCAAGCCATGAGGACTTTGTACCGAAGTGTGCCAAGCACCACGCCTCTCTTACGCAAAAATTTGGTGGTATTGTAGTGGGTGCGACCAGTGGATCATGAGCGAGTGCCGTTTGTCTGTCAAATTATGAGCAACGATTACCACTGCTGATGACAAATGCTACTTAAAAAATTTAAATTGTTGATGTTAGGCGAACATTTCAGCCGTAGAAGTGCTACAAAAATATTCTCAGTCACTGGTGAAACATTCATCAGGGCCAGTAAAGACATGGACCAACACTGCAATGACTAGGATTTGCGAATGATGTCCATCGTATAATGTCACTAAGGAAAGGCAGCATTTCTCGAACATGTACTAAATATGATAAAGCATCTTGGAAGACATTTCATCTCGCCTTTGAAAAGAGGTTAATCTTTAGTTGTAAGATAAGTTGCTTAATTTTATTGATAGCTATCCAGAAAATATTCCCTACATTCTTGAATATAAGTACATTTTATTGATGTTTCCGCTTACAAAGTAAATGGCTCGAATTTTGTATCATAAAAAAAGCAATTGAAGGTCCGACACTGGAGAACACGGCACAAACATTTACAAATATATGATGTGTTATGAGGGAAGTTTCAGATGCACCTTTTATTGTTTCATTAAACGCTCGCTCTTACCTTTAACTTGACCAGGCGTTCCAGTTGCTGTCAAATGCTTCATTTTCCTCGCTGGAGAAGGCACAAGTTTTAACGCAACGTTTATGCTCGACTCGCTCTGATCAAGATCTGCGTCCGAAAATTCCGAAGTTGCATTTTCCCGAGGAGCAATTGGATTCTGAAATTCTTTTATTCCAAGCATTGTGGCGTTACGTGTTACATTGGCAAGTGCCGTTTTCGACCTCGAGGCATCGGCCGCCTCTTCGTTTACAGGTTTTGGGTCAGGGTTTGAAATTCTCGGCTCGTGTGTCAGTGATGCGTCGGTTGCGGGAGAAAATTCAGATTTATTCCGAGGTTCTCTGGAGGAATCCTCGTGGTCCAGCATCCTGCCGCTCACAGACTTCGCTGGGGACACTTCGGCGTCGTCTGAAAAAGAACGATTTTTGATAGAAGTTGAAACGTTTATTTAAAAAGTTCGCTACGTTTACAGATTTGAAAATATGAAATCTACGAAATTTATTATCTCACTATTTTTCCTCACTTTAGAACAGCAATCAGGCATTAAAAATGGGTCTGACTCACTTAAACTAAATAAATCGTATTTTCAAATGATTGATTATAAGAAAGTTTTAGCCTCTCTTTACCACGACAAAGATGTTCAAAGAGATAAAGGAGGAAGGCACCATTTAGTATGGAGTTGAGGGAACGCCGAATCTATGCAAGAGGTGCATAGAAACAGTAAGCCAAGAAAGAAGTTCGTGAAACAAGAAAAAAGTTGAAAAAGAAAGTAATAGGTGCTGAAAAACAGGACTGCAGTGAACCGAAAAAAGACGGTCCTTAACATAACAAAAACATTTTATTGCAACAAAAAAAAAAAGACCTACCTAACTCAAAGCTCGGGCCCTCACTCTTTTTCCTCCTGGGAGTGCTAATTCCCATAGATCCAATAGCTGTCTCCCCCTGAGGGAATTTTGAAATGAATTATTTGACTAGGCTGAAGACTATTTACATGATTTTATGTAGATATGTATTCGAGGGGGAGAATAATTGCTCACAATTCTGTGTACCTGTATATAAACATCACAAATCGAAATCACATAGCAAAATGTAACGACTTACGAAAGTATATTTGTCTAAATTTTCTACGATTGAAAAAAATACCCAAGTGTCATAAAACTAATTTCCTTTCACTCTTTGTAACTTTCTGAAGAGCAATCAACAGACAACTTTTTTCTTTCCCTCAACTAGCAAACGAACATCATGACGGTGCATTCACTAGTGAAGTGGTAAAAACGAATAAGACAAGCTAACAATGAAGTGCAAGCATGGAAAAAGTTGAAAAGAAAATTCGTTTTCAGAGTACTCAATGGTTCAAGAAGCGAGGTGTTCCCAAGAGAGGAAGGATGACGCACCAATTAGTATGGAATTGAGGAAACGAAGAATCGATACACCAGGTGTGTTCCCACACAAGATACTTTGCGCATAGAAGCAGCAAATTAGGAAGTAAGTTCATGAAATAAGGTAAAAGTTAAGGAAAAAAGATTTGGGTGCTGAAAAACAGGACAGCAGTGAATCGAAAAATGATGGTCTGTAACAGAACTAAAACTATTCTATTTAAAAAAATGAAGGCCTACCTAATCTCCGACTCGTAACCTCGCATCTTCCAGGGAGTGATATTTTCGATAGATACAACAGTTGCATCCCCTTGAGAGGCACGCAGGTATGTTGTGTTTTGTTCGTTGTGCAGGTGGACAAACAAAGGTTTTCTACATTCAGGCTTGTTTAAAATCCTAATATTTATTCCTAGAGAGTGAGTGAACTAAACGAATATCTAATTTCCTTTCCGTCTAAATATTTTCATTATTTGATGCTATGAAATATAGCATCTGTGAAAGATAAGATACTGTAAAATCTGTTTTACTTTTATGAGACGAAATCATTTCAACCATTCTACCACTTGAAGCAACAGGGATTGTTCCTAAGCATTAAAAAGATGTCAACTGTATGAAACGTTTTCCAATTCATCATACCCTTAGTATTTCAAGTGAAGGAACACAAGCATCTCTGAATTATCCAGCTACCTTTTGAAGAAAACAATTTCGATGACTGTATGAAAAAGGCTGAAAAGAAATATGGTTCAAATGCATTTTGCTTTATTCTGCAATTTGTCAGCGTTGTTTCACGATGCAAAGGACGACCTTCTCAAGTGCGCGCTTGTCGTGTTCAAGTCTAGTGTTGACAGACCTTGACCTAGGAACTCCGGAGTCTGTAGCAACAAAAATTTATGTACCAGAGAAAACTGCGAAATATAGGAGTCTACGCGCCAAAGGGACGGAAAATAGCAGCGCGAAGTGCCCGGGCACACAAACAATTTCGATGTGCTCTGAAACGTGCGTGATAAATCGCTTGAAGCGAGAGTAACAGTGAACAGTGATTTTTTTTTGTTTGACAAATTGCCTATCCCAGCTCTGGATCTGAATATTCATCCACGAAGTAACGGTGGAAACATTTCTATCGGGAGACACTGGGATAGAATGAGTGAATTTCTTAATTTATGTACGTTCTTCAGTTGCGTCACTGAATGATTTTAAGATTTTTTGGCGCACTTGTTGCAAGACAACTTCGCCTCGTCGATGTTTGAGACCACAAGACACGTTTGTTCTTATCGAAAGTTTTTATGGAGAGAAGTCAACTCGATTTTTGGTCTAGAAAATGAATAGCCTATTGTTCCTCTGGTTGTGAGAAAGGTGAAATGCTGTAAATCAATTCGTATAAGTATGGGGGGAAACATGGACTAGTGATACGAAAGGTGCTGTTCATCATCTGAAATGCATTAGAAAGTAGGAATAATACAAAAAAGGGGTAAAAAAACTGTCGTGGTATTTTCAGCCGAAGGTCTCAAATGTTTCACACGAGAGCAACTTATTTCAATTGTAAATCAACTCGAAGGATATAATGAGAACCTCGTCTGACTAGGATATTTCTGATCATCATGGCCAGTCTGACTACTGCCTTTTCGTCACGATCTTCCTATTATTAGGTGCTAAATTTTCTAGGGCGACTATGCGATGCTGACAAGGACGAATGGAACTGGTTTAATTGAAAAATCTGGAGGTCATTTTCAACAAATATTTTGCGAACTGAAAAATAGGTTAGCACTAAACAACTGCATGCGTATAAGATCGCGATGGGGAAATGTGAATTGAATCATTGTAAAAATCATTTGTAAAATGTGAATCATTTTCGAACTGTTTTGTCACTTCTGATTGTTTAAACGGTAAAATGACTAAAAATTTTCCATAAAGTTGAAGGCCTAGAATACGAAAAAGTGTAGATTCTAAACCCAAGCAATGTATCATTAGCTGGCAAGGATAACCTTTATTTGTATTTTTGTTAATTTTATTGTTGTTGAATGATAGCTGGAGTAGAGTCACACTCGAGCGACATTAAATGCTCTAATTTTCAGACTACCTAGCTTTTAAAATTCAAAAGCTCACAAGAGCAAGCTGTGTATCCTAGTGAATTATAGCTAGATAAAAGCATAATGCTTGAAGCAAGATCAATGAAAAGCAACGAAGACAATACAACCGTCCACAAAGTAAAAAAATCTGCAGCATCTCGTAGTAACCGTGAGCACTACTCGATCGTCTGAAAATTCAGGAGTCCAAAACTGAAGTATTACAACATACATGAGATTTCATTGTCATTCAAGGGAATTTGATCCAAAAATTGTCATTCTGATTAATGATGGTCGTGTAAAAATTCAGGAGTTCAAAACTGAAGTATCATAACATAGATGATATTTTATCTTCATTAACGCTCTCCTGAGTTAATAACGGGGCCTACAATTGAAGGTTAACTGTCATCCAACAGACGGAACAAGGCGAACTACTTGAGACGCGTAAAGACGACGGCCGTTTCTTCGGATGAGCAGCATCTTGTCGTGACATTAAAGAGCAGAATTGAACTGGCCGCATAATGTCAAGGATGGACTAAAATGATAAAATGAAACACCTTATGCACAAAAAATCGAGAAAAATCTTGAAAATTAACTGAAATTTTTTTTCTATTCAGGAGAAAGTGATAAAATATTCTATGAAATGAGATAATGGTTTGAGTACAAAGCCAAGTGATAAAGACCACAGAAAATTACTGTGATAATGTTGGAGACGGTCAGAGAAAATCCTAGAAATCGAAGACTATGGGAAGAAGTTCGTAAAATTGAGGAAATAATTACCTTCTATGAAGACGAAGGCTGGGAAGAGAAATGTTTGTAATGGCAACTGATGCGAAGAGTTGAGTGGCCATGGAATTATTAATATTACGATTGATGTCTGAGAAAAGTAAATGAGAATAAATGAGGGGTGACCATGAAACTGAGGGGTTGAATAGCTCCGTCAGAAAGTCTGTCTAGTCTGAGCAGTGATGATAAGACAGGAGGTCTGACAGAAAGTCTTTTTAGGCTAAGGGTTGGTGACAAAAAGTCTGTTCAGGCTGAGTACTAGGTGTTGGTGACAAAAAGTTTGTTCAGACAGTACTAGGTGTTGGTGACAAAAAGTCTGTTCAGGCTGAGTACTAGGTGTTGGTGACAGTAAGTCTGCTCAGGCTAAGTGTTAGAGATAAAAAGGCTGGCGTAAAACGTTGGCGTAGATCAGACGCAGGAGGAACTAACATGAGGGTTTGGAGCTACGATTAATTCGATCATAAGAAAGCTAATGCTTGTGTTGACATCAATTCCAACAGCACCGAAAAACGTCTTCGATTTGCGTATCGATACACGTGGAAATTTTACGAATTACTCACCGACCAAATTTAACGAAAAAAACCATATTAATGTCAATACGAAAGGAAAAGTTCGATTTTTAACTGAGCTTTTCGCTTCTCCTTTTTCGCAAAAGATAAAAATTTTCTGCCAGTTTTAAGGGGATATCTGATACTTAGATGAGTTAAATAGTTTATTCAAAGTCTAACACTGAAAAATACGTTACACATCGAATTATTTTGGGATATTACGCGTCCACTAACATTCACCGTTTAGAAATGAAAAGTTACAAAATAGAAAAATCCTTATATACACATACAAGTGGGGAAAATGTTTCTCAATACACGTCATAAATATCAGACTAAGCAACTTTCGTCATAGCCAATCAAATAAAAGCGATACATTTCAAATTATTTCGCTGTTGGAAAGACGGTAATTAGAAAAAAACATGGATTATTTCGCAATTGGAAAGACGGTAATTAGAAATAAACATCGATTCAGTGACTGCTGAACAAAGTTTCACATGGGCGACCGCGTCGGAAGCTACAAATCTTCTTGCATGAAAAAGACGACTCACGTAAACGAGGGCACGTCGGCGAAATAAGAAGTTTTCGTGGCTATTTACAATTGGAAGCTTTCAGTTTGTGGTCTGATGAAAGGAGGATGTTGCAAGGCTCGAGTTGAGATGGGGAGATGGGGATCGGGAGAAGAGCGACTCTAATTAGAAAACAACGTAGACTTGAACGTGCCTCTGTAGATGCTGTAATCTTACCAACTTCTACGCTTGATTGATGTGGTTAGCATGGAAAGTGGCGAGGTGAAGGAGAAAGGCAGGTATACTTTGTAAGAAATTTGTTCTCACTTGGAGATGATTTTATGAACCGTAAAGCTGAGAGGCAATAGCATTTGGGAACAAGATGCACCTGAACATATGTATGTGAAGGAAACTTAATGAAGACCATCCGAGAAAGTTTAACCTTAACAACTATCCTGGGCAAGACACCAAGATTTTTTTGATAGCTTTATTTGAGAATGGGGAATAGTGAATGCAGTAGTTGAACAATAACACCGCATATAAGAGTTTTAATGACGTACACCCGACTCAAGGATGATGCAAGAGTTCCAGTTAGATACTTGATACAGGTTTAAATAGCTGGAGATAATTTATTTAGAACTTTGTTCAATACCAACCGTATCACGTTAGATGGAAGGAATTTTCGCACATATCCCATTAACACCGTTTGTGTCAGATTATTCGAACGGCACCAGGGTATATTATTTCTGAGTTTTCTAAACTTCCTAAAAATGATAAAAACTGAAAATGAAATTATTTGGTGACGAAGAAGCACTCACGAAAAGCGTTCACAATTTCATGCACTTTGCGATTTGAAATGGCGAACGTTCCAGCGGTGCGAATAATCTGACATCCGACAAAATTCGAAAGTCAACAATGAGGAACGTGGTGAAAGGACCGGTAATTGAAGCAACTTTCAAACATCAAAACCGAATTAGAGGTAGATGGCGAGAAGGTCATCTTTCACAGCCTTGCTGTCAGAGAGCAAACTCTTAACTTACGGTGGTCGTATCGAGAAAGCCAAAGACCAATTACGACAGCCGTTATTTGGACAATTTACGGCAAGCGTGAGAAAGACAGTTATTAATGGGTTCTCATTGAATTCGCTATGACGTAACCCTATTACAGATTAAGGCTATCTTAATTGGTAAACAATGACAGGCGTTATTAAAGAGTTCTTGATGACAGGCGTTATGAGGACAGCTGGAGAAGTGCTCACGACAGTCGTAGGTGTAAGAGAAGTCGACGATATTTTACTTACTACGATCATAATGGGTGGGCAACTGAAGAGGTACTTACAACAATCGTAAAAAAAGGTAACTGCTTACGATAGTCGAAATGTGAGGGCAACAGTGAACGTGGTTACAACAAAAAAAAACATTATGAGAAAACAAATTCGACTGTACTTACAACATTCAAAGTGGAAAGGCAGAGGTAGAGAACTTACGAAAATTATAATAGAAAAACAACTGCACTCCAACTGTACTTCACACAACTGTAAAGGTACTTTCGACAATCGCCATGGGACCGCAACTGAACTTCATGCAACTGTAGAGGTAATTACGACAATCGTCATGTAAAGGTACTCACGACAATCGTCATGTAAAGGTACTCACGACAATCGTCATGTAAAGGTACTTGAGACAATCGCCATGGGAAGGCAACTGTACTTTATGCAACTGTAAAGGTAATTACGACAATCGTCATGTAAAGGTACTCACGACAGTCATAATGGGAAGGGCAGCACGAGAAGTCGCGGTACTTGGGCCGGCACCCGGCCATGGGCAGGACGCAGGTGTGCGCGACGCACTTGCGGCCGCCGCGGATGCAGAAGCAGTAGGTGCACTCGTCCGACCCCGGCACCGCGGAGCCCTCGGCAAACTCCATGTCTAATATGAAGCAGTCTTTGCCGGATAGACGGCAGGGTGGAGAATTAGTGGGAGATGTAAGTACTCTCGGTATCACCAATACGCGGTTTGTATTTCACCAAGACGAAGGAATAGTATTTCATTTAGATTGTGAGCAATGTCGCAAGTTTATAAAATCAGTCAGCCAAAGAGAGTTTGGTGCAATAAGGGTTTGATGATCTAGCGTTCTGTTTGAAAAATTAAAGAAAGATGTAGTTTCAATATCCTTTCTACCGTAGTAATTTTAGTGTTTCGTTTGGTTGGTTACTCCAACTTCTGTTCTAGTCTAATAAATGTGAAATTTAGTGGCGCGGGATGGATATGTTTAAAAATTATCTCCATTCATTATAAAACTCGGTTTGTGAGTTTCTTGCTTGGTTTCTTAGTCCTCAGTTACATTTTAATGTGAATACTTGAACAATAGATGAAGAATGTAAATTTAGGTCATGAAAATTGTGTTCACTTAGATTAATGAATTAACTTTTCGAAATAGATTCAAATTTATACACAACTTCTCTCATCACAAGAATAGAGGAATCGGAAAGAAGAAGTACAAATTTCAACTCCGTCGTGAATCAGTTTGTGCATTTTAATATTTTTTTCTACTCCACAAATTACTGCCTTGATTTTTAAATTGACGGAACAGTACCATATAGTATGGGTGATTAATAAGTATCTTGGTCGCCTTAATAACGTCACAAACTGGAAAGTGGACACCTAAACTGCATGTAATATCACCATTTCTCGAGTAATTAAAAAACTAATTTCATGTCGGTATTTTAAAATGAAAAGTCTCCGAGTTATGGAATGCAAGCTTTCTATGAAACGCTACTGTTGGCATCGAAGGAAATATTTTTTAAAATATTTATCTACATAAATAGTCAAAAATTCTTCAATAGCGTCGAACTTCAACAATTAACCCACTCATTTTTTTAAAGTTATTTTAAGAGCTCGTATCAGTCGCGGTAGGGCAATGTTCTGTTTTTGAACGTTTCATTAGTTCCAAAAAATTGCCATTCTGTATTTAATTTTGGACGAAAATTTGTTCTGATAGATCAGCGCTCAATTCTCAATTTTTCATCATGTTTGACGAATAAGAATTCTGTAGTTAATTTTCTATCACATTTCAATAAATAAGTATTTTACACCTAATTTCTGTCGAGTTAGCAATACTTTACCTTATATAAAATTTTCAAACAATTCCTCATTTATTACCAGTATTTTATCTTAACTTGATGCGGAATTGAAGAGCTATTGAGCTATCAATTAAGATTTTTCAACATGGTCTGTCAAATAACATAATAAAAGCTCAAATAACTTGATTCAACTTCACTTGGGTGCAACAGATTCACTACCAGGTCCCTTGATTCAACTTCACTTGGGTGCAACAGATTCACTACCAGGTCCCTTGATTCAACTTCACTTGGGTGCAACAGATTCACTACCAGGTCCCTCTTCCGTAGCTCTTTAAATTCTCAATATACAGTAGAGTATACCAACGGCTTGAGACGAGTTATTTTTAAATCGTAAGAGCGTTTGACCTCGTTTGTGAGCTAAATCTTGAGCCTCCAAGAGGGAAGGAGAGCTCTGTGGCTCAAATTATGGCCCTTGTGAGTAGGAGGGATGGCTTCGGGGTGAACTCTAACCTATCAGCAGGTGAGTCAAGGAAGTGGCGCACCTGGCAAGTGGTGGGAGCTGATGGGTCCCTAAAATAGGGACTTCAGTTCTATATATCCAAGGCGCCAACCTTCCAGGGTGAGCGTCTAGTTTTGACTTGATAGGGGCTTGAATTTTACACCTGCATTTAAGACCTCAGCTTTGGGGCGCGTGCCTTCCAGTGTGTGAACCGTTTTTTTCCCCGATGAGAGATGACAAAATTATACTAAATGTTGACCTGAGGTTCTGGGACACCAACCTTCTTGCCTGAGCACTAATTTTTTTAATTGGTAGAGGCTTGGGGTGTGCAACTAAATCGCGACCTCAATTGTACAGCGCCAACCATCCAGTTTTGAAGGCCTATTTTTGAGTTGACAGGGGCTTACGTTACGCATCTAAGTAACGGCCTGAGTTTTAGCACACCAGCCTTCCAAAGGGAGCACTGATTTTCAGTATGGAAGAGGCTAAAATTATGCACTAAAAAATGTGACTTCTGTTTTACAGCGCAAACTACAAGGTTGAGTACCTATTTGTTAATTGACAGGGCCTGACTTGTCCAAAATAAGGACATGCCCTCTCGACTACAAACCCATAAAATTGAGCATAAATTTCTTTTAGGTGTATCCATAAGGTCTCTTCGTTTTAGCGCCTCAGCTAGTGTTATGGCATCTATTTCTGTACTGATACACATCAAAATTATGTACTTAACTGGAGGCCTGTATTATGAGTACGACTCCTATAGGAAAATATACGCTTGCCACTTTTTATGAAGTCTGACCAGGACGAATCGAACTATAATGACGGAGAAATTGGTGACCTTCAGAAGAGGTATACTTGCTTTTATTGTACCTATTTACAGCGTTTTAGTTTTGCTTGTAATAATTACAATATTAAAACTAATCTTTGTAATTTATGCAAAAACACTGAAGTGTTTTCTGAATTTTTTCATAGAGTGAAAAAGTAAAACGTAAAAAGTTACTTTTTAATTCATTCAATAATGAAATAAAGTATGCTTATCAAATACCCTCATGCAGAATTTTCTTCTAGGAATTCAAAACGTTTCATTTTTATGTACGCGTCCCAAAAACAATTTTCAAGGCTACGAATGAAATACAAACGCCTCAAAATAATAAAATATAATAAACGAATTAAAAATTTTCTTTGATATTTACATTTAATTAACGCTTCATCTTTGCAGTTGAATCTAAACGGATTTCTACGCCACCCGCTCATCGATATGCTTGCGTGACGACTCCAAGACGTAACTGTAAAAATTATCAGCGTACGATGATAACGCCGCAGTTAAAACTGTGCGTGAATCATTCGTAACGGTTTTACACCGCATGAAAACACCGTCATGACACGAGAATGATCGAGGAGCTCAAGGTGAGATGCCAGCCCTAGAGTGAGTGGGAATTACTGAAATTGAGGGTATAAATCAGGGCTTTTAGAGGGCAATGCCTTCACGCTAAGCATGAATGTTAGCTTGATCAGAAATAATGTAATGTTCTGCTGTTGAATTGGCAAGTGATATTTTCAAGTCAACATGAAACTTCGCAAAGCAAAACCTTACTAAACATAAACGATGAAACGGTTAGTCTTATTTAAATTGATGCACATTGCAGCACTAATGGCGGTGGTTCAACTGAGGAGAAAATCGTCTCGTTACCTCATAGAAATGTGACAAAATTGCACCAAAACATGCTCACATGGCAATAACGTAATTGAATAATAGATGCGCTTCGTGTCAGTTTAATATTCATATGATTTATCCAAGTCTATTTGAGGCTAAAATATTTTGCGTTACGCAAGCGGTGTGCAACATATTAGCTACAACTTCCCTTACTGCAATCACGTTCAAGAGTCGTGACATTATTTTCATAATTGTTAGACTAAGGACGGAATGAATCATCATTATCATCACTGTTACGGCTATTTAGGGTTTAAACAGCGGTGTTTCCGTTCATCAGCGTGGGAAACGTAACATTTAGGCTTGGGATAGAATTTACGCTTGAACAAAATCGATTTGTTTGGATATATCATTTGTAGTATTCAGCTTCGCTTAGAATTAGCTTATTAAAAATTTACTACGATAGAAATGCGACCAAATTTTAGTAAACGAAAGTAAGCAATAAATTTAAATGCAAGAAATTCGCTTGGGAAGTTTTACTGTTCGTATTATGAGGGTGCCAAACGGAATTTTTCTACTTTCAAAGGTTAAATGGGAGAATGTTTTTATCAAATGTCATTGTAAAATTGGAGGAGCATTTCTATTGCTCCACTTCAAATTTACGTATCAATTATTATTCAAAAGTTTCTCAATTCGAACTGATATTCAAATTTCACATCACTTATGGAGGCTTTTAAATAACTTTTGAAATGACCTGGTCGTTAATTAAATTCCTTGTGATTTAGGTTACCGATTTTCCTGTCGAAATAAACTTTTATGAATATGTTAATTTTGTTATTAAAGACAAATCGATATCCAACTTTATTTACGCTGAAGGCGAACTGTAAACCGGAGCTATTAGAAAACGCCGTATTTTGGGCACGCAATGACAATTGAACTAAATATCATTTCATTAATGCGCAAGTTTTATATTTGTACCAGCTATCCTCATCTGGTAAAAATTTCTGAGCATGATATGTTTACATTTATAAGCACAAGGAACAATTAACTATTAACATCAAATTTCATTGAATGCTCGGGCTTGTGTAAATTTGTACTAGCTATCCTACTCACCTGGTAAAAATTACTGAACACAATATATTTATTTGCACAAAATACAATTAACTATAAACCAAGGAATTGCGCCTCACACGCACGTTATCTACTCGCATTCATTTAAATGTCACATGGGCAGCGATGCCGGAGCTCGTTTAGTTTTTTTTTTTTTAGCCTCCGAAAAGTTTAAAGGCAGCAGAAATTCTAACTGTTAATTCTGGGATTGTCCCAAGAGGAAAAATCTGCATGGAAGGAAGACTAAAAATGCTACGGCGTCAAGAGTCATTGTGATGAAGCTGATGAAAACTGTTCGGGACCCAACAGAGCCCCCTAAACCTCAAATTTTATATCAGTAATTGTGCATTGTCTGTCACTCGGCAACGGGCAATCATTTTGCAGTCAAATGAACTGGCGGACTATTAGAGTCAATCGAGTTGGGTGTGGTTCGCACAGCCAAGAAACTCGTAGCGCTCTGCTCCACACTTCAGAGCTCTAGCATGCGTGCAAAGTCTATACAAGGGCAAGTGACACATGCTACGAAAGGGCAAAATTTTTTGTAAACCTTACAAAGGTTTCGTTACTACAAAACGTCAGAGTCCTAGAGAGGTGAGGGTTTTTTTTATGAAACAGCCAAATGGAAACATAATACTAAAGTAAAATCCTTATTCTATTTCTAACAATAAGATATATCAAAAGTTCGAATTTTAGTACAATCTCAAACTTACAAGCCCCACCTTCTAACTCTTCTAGTAGACAAATTTCTACAAACTGCTGAACAAAGTTCAAGTTTATCGTAGGATCATATTTTTTGTTTATCGTTTGCATACGAGGAAACTAAATTAAAAGCAGTCAACCTCAATTGTGTTAGATGGAATAGGGCCTCTCTAATACGTTATTTATCGGAAAAAGAGATTTGTGAGGAACATATCACACAGGTGAAATCATTTTCTTATTATGGGGATGATGAACGTAGATGTTCAAATTAAGGTTTCATTCGGGCATCAGTCTTCAGCACGCACCCATGATCGTAAAATGTTCACGTACAAATGTAACAAATAAACGCGGAAAAAATGTTCAGCACAGCACATTGGACGTACAAATGTAACAAATAAATGCGGAACTAAACTCCATTTATTTACATTTAGGATAACAGGAAAGAAGAACGTGTTGAAGCGCGACCTGAGCTGACTGAGAACACCTCCCACAACTCACACAGACACAACAGTCATGTTATCTCAATGGACCATAATATTATACTCGTGCACTTGGTTATCAACAACCGAATCGGACGCTCCAAATGCAGGAGATGCCCACTGGACACGACGGACCCGAATACTGCATTCACTTTCTGTATCCTGCATTCACTTTCAGCGTCCATTTACGAACATGACACCCACTCAGATAACCATAACCAAGCATAGCAAGACTCACCTTTCCCTGGACGAAAGTGCGTGTTCTTGACTCCGCTGACGCTGTTCAAGATGGCTGCACTGCCGCCGACCTTCGATGGCCGCCCGGATTCCGCTGTTTTTTTATTCAACTTAGAACTTTCTTGAAGTTTAGATGTGTTTGTTGTAATTTTTGGAACATTTTTTTCAATTAGTGGAGGACTTCCAGTGAGGCTGGTTGAGCTGTCTTGGTTGTTAGAAGGAACATTTGTAACAAAATTATCTTGAAGTCCGCTGTGTCTTTGGGGAAACAGCGCTGCGCTCTCTTGAGCTTTCGGATCATATAAAGGAGTTTCAGCAGGTGTTACAAAATGAGTTCCGACAGGAGTTCTAGTTACAACAGTTGTCATTTTTTCAGTTGATGAACTGCTTTTTGGCTGAGAATTGCTTTGGATTACCGAAGATGAAGTCTCTGTGGTGGCAATAGATATCTTCTTTTTGGAATCAGGTATGGTACTGCTTGCAACAGAATTTTCAGTGGATACTGGTATTGATTTTTCTGTTGTCTGTATTTCAATTCGTGGAGAAAACATGGCTAATGAAATGTCATCTCCACGATTTTCAAAATGTTGATTTTTTTCTTGAACTTCAGGGACGATTTTCATGTCATTGAATTGATCGTTCACGCTACTATATACATTGGCATCATCACGATTTAATAGAGAATTTTCATTCAGACGAATCTTAATTCTTTTCCGAGAAGTGTTAGTCAAATCACTCAAATTCGAATTTTCTGGCCTTTTTCCATGGTTAACTTGAATTTTACCTTCTAGAAATGAGCCGTTTGTTCCAGTAGCATTTCCAGAAGCATCCGTACCTCCTCTATAATTTTTTCCGTCTCCTGGAGAACTTCCTAAATTTAGCTCAATATTTCCTGAATCATCCAGCTTCGGAGACTTTTTGAGGTGGTTTCTTTTATTTTCAAGCGTTTTTGAGCTAAGAACTCCATGTAAATCTGTAGCATGCTCGGCAGACTTTACAGGTATTCTGCTAGCCAGTTTCGCCCCTTTTCTGCCATACTGCGTTTCGCTCTCACTGCTTTGCTCATCAAGAATGCTTTCACTGTTCAAATTTTCTTGACCTGCTGCACTTACCTCCTCCACCTTAGAGTTCAGATCATCATCAGATGACTGAAAAGACTCACCATCTGCTCAGGAAAGAAATTCATGATATTAGTCTTGATCTCAGATAAATTCAATTGAAAAGAGTTAAACATTAGAGGCCTGTAAAACTTTTGGGACTAATCAACCAGAGGAATTGAGCACGAACAATGAATTTTGGCCTTGAAAGTGAAATTTGTAGTGATTCAATTCAGGATTGTAAAAATTACAACAAAAGGGAAAATGGCATAAGTTTAATGAATTATTTTTTAAAGATTTTAAAAATGCAAAAGCCACTCATCATGCAAAATACTAGTCATGCTAAAAAATATGGTGTGTTAGACTAAGAAATCTAAATGGACCAGAGCTCTGAGAAATGCAAACAGTCAACTCTGAACAATGCTTTTAAATTTTGCATGCAAGGAATTGTTGAATGCCCAAGTTGTCTTCAACAAAATAAAAACACGGTTCCTCATCCACTAAACCTTATTGCACCCCACTTCCAACTGTTGGTCTTACAAAAATCAATTTAGTCAACGGTATTTCAGTGAATGAAAAAGTAAATCCCCTTGTAGCGCGATTATCAATTGATGGAGCCACATGACAGCAATTTTTAAATTTGTTCTTTCACCACAAAATGCAGTAGCCGTTGCATGCAATTTACACATTCAATATAAACGACTTAAAAAAGCTGTATAGCAAGGAACTGCCTGCGAATTTTACAGGTTTTGAGAACGGGGTAGTCCAAGGATTGCTATATCATGGATAGCCATTACACTTCTAGTGTTAGCATTCATAAACATACATCTTTCAAACAGACCTTTTGCAGATACCTTAAAATGTAAAAAATTAGACATATAATCTCAAAACGATATTTTGCAACCGTTTGGTGGGATGATTTCAGAGGCAGGGCAATACATTTTTTATACTGTTATGAAATCACTACGATGAAATCAAATCAGCTTTTCAGGAATGAAATACGAAACGAAGCGGCAATGGAAAATGAGGCAGCACCAGCAGTGTCTTGTTTTAGCAATACGTGACTCCCAGCACCGCAATTTCTACAAAACATACAAGGCGTCATCCTGCTTCCGAAGTCATCCCGAGTACCGGCAGCTGTAGCTCTCTCTTACCCCCGTCACTGCACTGTATGTCCGGGCAGCATTTGCCTTTAGTGTGCGTGACTTTGCACCCTTGGAGGAAGTCTTTGAGAAACGAGGCTTTAGGACACACTCGTAAGCCGCATATTATGGTGCGCTCGTAGCAGACACACTCAAGGCAGGGTTCCGAAGTGGGCACTTGGTCTCCGATGCTGTATGTGTTGCCTTCATAAATACAATTTTTCAACTGTCTGTGAATGATGTACGACTTGGCGGAGAATGAGTAGGGGAGGCGTCTCTCGTCTCTGGCGTTGTTGACGTAAACTTTAATTGGCGTGTTCAGAGGAGACCTGTCGAGCGCTTCCAGGGTCTGCATTATGTTCTCGTTAGGCGGGTTCTCCGCATCAGTTACCATCAAAACACTTCCGTTTTCATACACCAAATCTTTATTGCTCCTGTTATAACGTTCTGGGCTCAATGAAGTGTTAACGCTTGATAATATTGTCAAAGGAGCTCTCCTGACGAGCGCTACTCTCCTTGTTTCAGATGTTAGGGTTGGCCTGCTTCTAGCGAACGTAGTTCGATCTCGTGAGCCAAAATTTTGAGACGATCCCAAAATCCTCAAAGGTCCTCCTAGCTTCCCGTTGTTTTCAGGTCTCATGATCAGAATGTTTCTCATGCTATGAGGGCTACCCATTTCTGAACGTTTTCCTCTTGAGGAGGGCAGAAAAAAGTCTTCATGCATTCTCGTTCGAAAGCTGCTAGATGTTTGCAACTCACGAGGGAGCCGCCGAAGAAAAGTGTTCCCGTTTCTACCTTCACTGTCCGACACCGAAGAAAATTTCGGGGCATTCAGGTCTGCAGATGTACAAAGCATTAATTTCAAAGCAGTCTAAATCAAATGTTAGTGTAAGGGCACGAAGCAAGAAAGAGAATTGTTGAAATATTTGAAAGCATGCTGAGACAACTTCGTTATCACTTCACTACGCTAAAGCAGTTATGCATTATTTACACACACGTCTGACTCAAGGGCAAGAACGTAATGATGAAAAGAGCTTTCAGTTGAGCTAACACAACGTACACAATGCTGGCCAGAACATGCAAAGATAAAAAGCTTATAAATCGCGAAATTCAAACAAGGATTTAAAAATTATCTGGAAAATGCAGGAGGTGGATAAATGAAAACCAGTTTGTGACAAATCTGGAGCAATACTCCGTAGTAAAAAAATCCTAAATATATTTCATGAACTACTAATATGTAGAACCTACAACCGACATAATTTTCTCAGTTCCAATTGACACATTGTTTTCGACGAATGAATCAACTTACAGCATTATGATATGGTGTTCAAAACTTTGTTTAAATAGTCCTGGCAATAATAAATCAATGATAAATCACAACAGTCTCTCTGAGTAAAAATTCGGGAAAGACGTTCGTTTTTCTCACAAATTAATATTATCATTCAGGTTTCTTGCGATTAGATTACATAAATTTCCTTAGGCCTCCCTAACCACAACGAGGGGGCTCCAAAAAGAAGGTACAATTTAGCACAAAATTAAGAGAACGGGGAATCCATGCACAAGGTGTATTCTCACACAAAATCTCCTGGGCATCGAAACAGTAGGTAAGTCAGGAAACAAGTTCATGAAAGAAGAAATAAGTTGAAGAGCGTAGCCGGTACTGAAAAACAGGCTAGTAGTGAACCGAAAAAAAGATGATCCATCACAAGACCAAAACTCGGTTTCGTTTCAATAAAAAAAACGCCAACCTAACCTTTAGCTCGGGACCTCGCATTTTTACCGGGGGAGTGCTAATTTCCATAGATACAATAATTTTATCGCCCTGAGGGTTTTTACAGGACGGGGCAAATCGAATGCCCGCGTTTTGAAAGGCTATCAGGAAAAGTAAAACAATACTATTAGAATTATTCGTTGTTGATGCCATCATCCTGATGTCATCTTCAAAAGGTGAGCGCACAAACCAAATTGTATACCGACTCGAATAAAACAACAAACAATTCTGCAAGTATTGTTTTACTTCTCCTAATAGCCTTTCAAAACGCGTGCATTTGATTTGCCCCACCCTTTACATGTTACTTTAAACTACTTAGCCGCAAAAAGGCGATCTCAAAAGAGTGAAGAGAAAGGAATATTCAGTACGGAGGCTAGAATACTGGGAATCTATGCATGAGGTGTGTTCCCGCACATGATGCCCAACGTATAGAAACCCCATGTAAAGAGGGAAGGTTGGAAAAAGATATAGGAGAGTTAGCGAAAAAGGCTAAAAAAAAAGGTTTGACCATGGCCTATCTATAGTTGAGGTAACCTTACAGTATCTCCCGCGGAGGCGAAAGTCCCCATGGCATTGGATAGAAAAACTTAACACGTTGACTCCGATTGTGCGGTAGCTACGGTCAGCTTGGTTGGGCTAGAAAAAGTCGTTTTGAAAAACAGGCTTTTCTGCTCTAATACTTTTTTATCCTTTTTAAAAAGTGTGAAGAATACACTAGAACCATAATGTGTTACCTTTTACTCTGAAATTTATTACGGAAAAGGTAGCAAAATAGTTGAAATGTTATTTGCATATTCAGGTACGTAAATGAACAATTTACATAGTGGTACACATATGTACCACTTCGGAGTCAACGCGTTAACTTGAACCTATTGCATATCTTGTGTTGCAACGAAAAGGAGATGATTAATAACAGATTCCGATTTCAAATAGTTAAGAGTGAGCATTTTCCTCAATATTATGCGTTTCAACCAAGTATGAATCAGGAGATTCCATTTCGAATAATTTTTTTACACGAATTTGGCACGTTTTATAAATATTGAAATTAATTTCGGTATTTCATAAGAAAGCTCACCACACTGTCACGTTTCCTGTGAATATCCACAAGAATTTACATTTTACTCAGTTATTCAGGGGAATTTGAAATTCATTGACGCAAATACCCACGAGGACTTTCCATTTGCCTTTATTTTTACATCTACGGAAAAAACGCTACTTGTTGGGGTAAATCCATGAGCAAAACGGTCAGAGAGGCCGGCGGGGAGAAAGCTCCGATTGTATAAAGCAAAACTTGAGCTCTCGCTGGCAGAAAAACATCAACTGGGGTAAAAATAGGCTTCAAAAGTCACCCTAAATAACGATGCAAGTGCCAGAACGTGACGTGGAAATTTCTTCATCAGCAGAGTACCCAACCAGTGTGTTACAGCTTTGGTATTTCTTGTGCGTTTGCGAAGAGCAAAGAATAATGGAGTGAATTGAAAAAATGAAAAGTAATCGTATCAATGCATTGCATCAAGGCTGCCCATGATTTTAACTCAGAGCCATGTACTGTAAAACGATCGTTCTCAATTGACTAATTCTTTTTCAGAATGTTAGGAAAATGAAATAATATGTATATGGGAAACATTTTCCGATCATTTAATAAAGAAAGATTAATCATCCTAGATTTGGATTAAATTTATTGATTAAACGCTGATTATAATTATACACTGCATTAAAAAAATTCATAATTACGCCTCTATACGAATGACAGTAGAAAAGAGGTGCATGAGATAAATAGCTTTGTTACAGAACAAATCAAATATTTTCTAATTTGAAGTATATTTTGGGTTTAATGTTAAAAAATCCGGTTGTGTTCTATCTTTAGTTGTTCGAGCAAAGAGCCCAATCAAACGTTTTTCATGTTATTTGGACATTATAGACATTCAAATTCCCCATTGGTGAATGGCCTTTTATTCTCCAGCACGGGTTGTAGTTGCAGTAAAATACTTCAGTTACAGAATCAATTGCGGGGTCGTTGTGTAAACTTCTCAAACTACTGTTGTATTAAAAATTAGATTAGCTCATAGGTTAGTTTGGCCCCTCAGGTCTGAGGCCCTGAAGCTAACTGTTAAACGTTAAACCACTCAAGTTAATTAAAACACATCGGGGCACTTATTCGTAATGGGTAACTATGAGGTTTGACCATGATTAATTCGTTATTTGTAGTTTGAAACGCATGTTTTTGCGTTCCCGGCAAAGTACCAAAAATTACACACAGCGGCGTGGCAGCAGATTCGTGAATAACAGAAAAATTGGCACAGCGGTTTTGGAAGGATTAAGCCTCCCTAGCTATAACGAAGGTGTTTCCGTGCATGACAGGAGCAAGGCTCTATTTAGTTTGGAATTAAGGAAACTAACTACACATGCACGAGTTGTGCCCCATACCCTTGCATGAGAAGAACATGATTGAAAGGTTATGAAATAAGAAAAAATATCGAAATGAAAATGCAAGGAGGTGAAAAAAAACGATAGCAATGAACAAAGATTATCAGTGGCAAAAATTCTAGTTCAAATGTAGGAAGGCCTACCTAATCTTCAATTGGAGACCTCACATCTTCCTTATGGAAGCACTAATTCCCGTAAATAAAAAATGTTCTATGGACTTTAAACCTCACCGTCCTTATTTCGCTGATGTGTTAAATTTTATTCCACCGATCGAACTTGAGAAGTTGAAATTATTAAAATTTTCATCGATATCCGACTTTCAGCAGAATGGAAAGGCATCGAACCCAAAAATATTTTTAATTCATGATTTCAAGAACGAATTCACATATAAATTGTTGAGTACGCAGGAACAGTAAAGAAAAAATTCTTGAACTAATCATCATCCCGCATTTTTTTTATTGAAGACCAGAGTTGACAGAGAGCGGAGGTTCACTTTCACTAGGGTAGTTACCTTCAGAAGAGCACGAAGAAAGTTGACAAAGAAAGGAGACAAGCCCTTGGTTATGTCAGACACTTTCTAAGGGCTAGGACTTTTTGAAAGGGAAAGTGGTGATACACTCGGGCATTGTCCGGTCACGCCTGGAAGTACCCTACTCATTTTTACTTCAAAATGTACGGTTAAATTTTACTTTGACCAAAGAGCCCTGTGTCAACAGGAGAATGTTGAGGTGGTTTTCTTCTAGCGGTTTTTTGTCGCTGAGCTCAAGTTATGGGAGAAGGAAACGGAAAAAAATTATGGTTTTAAATTGGGACGGAAAAGAAAAAAGTGGCATGTTACTTACCAGGTCTCATATTTTGAATGCTAGGGAGATCTCCATTTAAAATTCATTGTCCCCGTATCTTCTTCGCTTTATGAACATTTTTCATAGTACCAATCAATAATGAAGGACAATATACCTATTTTTTCCGTGAAGAAATGAAGTATTCAACTTACTTCACATTTTTTCCGGTCATTTTCAATATAAAGACATCGGAGTAATTATCTCACTCAGTGAATAGCACAAAGTCGGTCCCCACGTGGAAGCATTGCTCGTATTTAAAATAAAAAAAATCAGCTTGCTCATTCTATCCCGTTCAGTCGTTTGGTCAGAGAAGGAGGATTCGATGACATAAAAGGGATTGCGGAAATGAAACAAAAAGTTAAAATTTTACCTGAACACTGTTAGTGTGTAACGTTCTAGGTAAAAAAATAAGAACTAAAAGTCTTGGCCATTGTGAAATTTTAAAGAGAGTGAGTGAAGAGATCAGTGTATGACGTACAGCACAACACACAAGGAAGACATAGAATAAAAATTTGAAATCATGAAGTCAAAAATTCTACGCTCAAGATTTCGGAAAGCTGGAATGAGAGGAATACTGTAGAGGTAATTCAACTGAATTATCCTGCGTCTGGAACGACGCTCAATAAGGAAGCTGCACCCGATCCAACGTGGCTTTAATTTAAAAGTCCCGCATGACATTCAGAGCATCTGTTCGTTCGGGAAGACCAGTAATTTGGCAAATCGTATTAATTGAAACCAGAATTAGGTCACGACTTTTTCCTAAAGTTTCCGGAAGAGGTAGTAGTCGAATTTTTTGAAGGTCGAGTAAAAATTAATTGCGTAAATTCCCATCGATTGATTACGTTGGAGGCAGAAGAATTGTTGTGCGTGTAAAATTTGACAGTGAATTCCAACACAATTTCGATTTGAAAAAAAGTGATTTGAAGAAAAAGTGATTTGAAAATAAAAGGGAATCATCTACCGATAAACTGGAAAGTAATCGACATATAAACGTTATTTTAATTTATTTTTCAACATAAAGTTGATACAGTTGAACTGTGTAAATTTCTGCTACCTACACATTGTGGTCGGAAAAAAGGCTTTCAAAGAAGTGTTTATGTTACGATACGAGGCTGGGCCTTTCGGCCTCTCGTTACCGATTGAGGGATTTCAACCTCAAAAGTC
>JACJUY010007653.1:0-34317 GCA_014220935.1 Platorchestia sp. MABIK
ACACCGCACGTGTGCCCACACCACAACACCGCACGTGTGTGCCCACACCACAACACCGCACGTGTGTGCCCACACCACAACACCGCATGTGTGTGCCCACATCACAATACCGCACGTGTGTGCACACACCACAACACCGCACGTGTGTACCCACACCACAACACCGCACGTGTGTACACACACCACAACACCGCGTGTGTGTACCCACACCACAACACCACGTGTGTGCCCACACCACAACACCGCGTGTGTGTGCCCACACCACAACACCGCACGTGTGCCCACACCACAACACCACGTGTGTGCCCACACCACAACACCGCGTGTGTGCCCACACAACAACAACAAACACAACCGGCCCCCAGAAGTGCTGGTGCGAGTGCTGCAAGTCGGGATCTGCGGGTCTGACGTGCACTACTGGTGGCGGGGCCGCACGGCGCGCTTCGTGGTGGAGGCGCCGCTGGTGCTGGGGCACGAGACCAGTGGGCAGGTGGTGGCCTGTGGCCCTGGGGTGCTGAGTCCGCTCCCCGGGCAGCTGGTGGCGCTGGAGCCCGGCGTGCCGTGCAGGAGATGTGGCCTCTGCCGCGCCGGCACCTACAACCTCTGCAAGGAGATGCGTTTCCATGCCACGCCTCCTGTTGACGGCAGCCTGACGCGGTACTGCGTGCACCCTGCGGACTTCTGCTACACGTGGGTGCTGGCCGTTACTGCGTCTGCTCATTCCTACCTCTACACCTTCTTACCTCAACTCATTCCTACTACCTCTACACCTTCTTACCTCTACTCATTCCTACTACCTCTACTCATTCCTACTACCTCTACTCATTCCTACTACCTATACTCATTCCTACTACCTCTACTCATTCCTACTACCTCTACTCATTCCTACTACCTCTACTCATTCCTACTACCTCTACTCATTTCTACTACCTCTACTCATTCCCACTACCTCTACTCATTCCCACTACCTCTACTCATTCCTACTACCTCTACTCATTCCTACTACCTCTACTCATTCCTACTACCTCTGCACATTCCTACTACCTCTACTCATTCCCACTACCTCTACTCATTCCTACTACCTCTACTCATTCCTACTACCTCTACTCATTCCTACTACCTCTACTCATTCCCACTACCTCTACTCATTCCTACTGCCTCTACTCATTCCTACTACCTCTGCACATTCCTTCTACCTCTACTCATTCCTACTACCTCTACTCATTCCTACTACCTCTGCACATTCCTACCTCTGCTAGGGAAATTTGAAGGCCCGAGCTGAGAGTTAGAACTATAGTTAGAACTATTTTGTGAACTATTTCAATCGTACTTCAAAATCTTAATCGGCACCCTAGTTTCGATCAATAATGACCAGAAATAGGTTATTAACATGTTATAATGGAACAAATCACAAAAATGCTTATTTCATGTAGCTTTCCCATGTGAAGTAGATGAATGAACTATGATAAGACAGAGCGTCACCACGCTACTCAGACGCTACTCAGGCTTTCGTTTTGTTGAAATAAAATGTTTTTGTACTGTTAAGGACCATCTTTTTTTCGGTTCACTGCAGTCCTGTTTTTCATCACCTACTACTTTCTTCTTCGACTTTGATCTTGTTTCATAATTTTCTTTTTCAGCTCATTGTTTCTATGTCCTTTCTGCATAAATTCAGCTTTTCCTTAACTCCATACCATATGGTGCCTCCCTCCTTCCTCTCTTGGGGTCGCCTTTGTGGTGGATAGGGGGACTTAAGCCACCAATTTGTTGTGGTCCTATTTTTTGTATTTCACCGGTGCCACTCCAATTGTCATATACTCTTTTTTTTCCGCTGTTAATTTTACTTTTATTGTCGTGACCAAGGTCACAATTCTTTTATTTTACTGATGAAGATTAAATAAGACTTTTCAACGTCCACAGAATAATTATTAATCATTAGTCAATTTATATGGTAGCGTGCCACTAACAACTTCGATAACTAATCTCCATCCTTAATGGGAAATTAACGATGCAGGAAACATATTAATGATTTATTCCCTACAAAGAATACAAAATTACTAACACGTTAAATGAATCTATCGCACCTATTACATTTCGAGTTAATAAACGAATATACGCTTAAGACGTGGCGTTGATATAAACCTATGCACAGGAGAAATAGTTATGAATTGCTTCGAGGGAAAATGCACTAATTGGAACTCATCTTATGTCGGATTCCAGGAAGGTTTAAGCTTCGGGCTGTGACTGAGTAAAGAGGTGCTTCTCATTCAGTCCGCCCTGCGGGGCCGGACTTCGTCCTATCTTGATGTTTCGCAAATAACGAGTGTAAACTAAGTATTACTACTAACGTAAATTAAAGCAGTCACAAAGCCCTTAAACTAACTTATAATCTCATCTAATCTCCTACCACTACTCATACCTACCTCTACACTCGGCTGCAACACATGCACATCATTATAATGACAAGGACTTCCTCATCAGTCGATGTGCATGAGTCAGGTCTGAAGTGTGATCATCGCCCAATTTTCAATAATGAAACGTCCGATACATTTGAGTCTCCCTTTACATGTTCCACTGTCCTGGAAACCAGACCTACTACAAGCAGTGTTATGTTAGAGTATTAGATCATTTCTCGAATACAGTTTGGGAGTGGCCTTTGTGTGACGATAAAAAATTGTCAGTTGTACCTTCACTTCATTTATCAACTACATTTTCGAAACTCCGACGCTATCTTGAGGCACGAACAATTGTTGAAGGTGAAGTCAAAATTACAATATGGCACAATATGGTTAAGATAAAGTCAGCATCAAAATGGAAAATTTTCTCAATTTCCTTCGAAAAAAAAATCAAAGGAAGCAAAAATCATTTTGCTAGCCCTGTCACCAGCAATTTTTCTACTAAAAAATTAGGTGAATTTTCATGATTTGATTTTGTTAATTTTATTTTCAGATTGACAGTTCCAGAACGATGCTGAAAACGCATACAAAACACTGGCAGATGTCGGAATGCTTTACTAGATTTTAATCAACCATCAAATTTTAAATTATATAAGTTGTTACTAAAACTGACGTGAATTTTCTCTACAAATTTCCTCACTGAAATGGCGTGGGATGCAAGTTCCGCGATTCTATATTCGCGATCCTGAGGGTCAAACGAATGTTCCTTGGAAATCCTCTGCAGAGAACAATGACTCGGAGTGAAATTGTTAGAAAAATTTAAAATTTAATGACTTTGAAAAAATCGAATTAAAATAGCGAAATTATGAAAAGACTTCAAAGTGAATTTTTTACAATTAAACCCCTCAGGAGGATACAACTATTGCATCAATTGGAAATTAGCGCTCCCAGGGGTAATATGCGAGGTCCCGAACTAAAGGGTAGGAATGTCTTTCTTTAGCCCTAATACAATAGTTTTTTTTATTACGGACCATCTTTTTTTCAGTTCACTACTGTTCTGTTTTCCAACACCTTCCACTTTCTTCTTCAACCTTTATCTTGTTTCGTAAAATTCTTTCTCAACTTATTGTTTCAATGCACCTTGTACATAGATTCCGCGTTCCCTTAACTTCATACTAAATGGTGCCTTCCTTGTTCCTCTCTTTGGAACGCTTTTGTTGCGGTTAGGGAGGCTATAACTAGCATCTAATCTTTTTGCAATAAAACATTTATCGATTTAAATTAGAACCCTCATGGGGATAATACTATTGTGTCTGTAAGAATCGGCACTACTAGGGGAAAAATGTGATGTCCCGAGCTGAAGGTCAGGTAAGCCTTCCTTTTGTTGAAATTAGTTTTTGTTTTGTTTCAGACCGTCTTTTCCAGTTCACTGCTGTTTTTCAGCTACTAATACTTTCTTCTTTCTCTTTTTATTTTATTTCATAAATTTCTTTCTCAACTTACTGTTTTTCTGCGCAGGGAATCAAGTGTGGGAATACGTGGGCATGGATTCAGCGTTTTCTTAACTCCATACTATATAGTCCCTTCATCGTTCCTCCCTTTGGAACAACTTAGTTGTGGTTAGGAAGACACATACTAGCTTTTAATACAATCTGAAAAATCTCAGAGTTTTCATCGCTACATCACAGTAAAACCTATTGTGTGCTTTACTCTTCCTGAAGCAGGCATTGAAAATCCGGTCAAAGTATTTTAAGCAGTTATATTTTAGACTAGCATTACTAAACAGCGGTACGTACAATGAAATAATGTCTTAACTTGATTAGCGTATGCCACTGAAGTTGCCAAGACTTTAGACGAAACAAAGTGCAAAGCGGACGAAGAGATAATTGCCTATCAGTTTACTTGTGAACGGGGCTCGACATCACATTGTTAGATAATATATTTCTCGAACATATTTTTCGTAGTAAATCACTGGTTTTAGTCAGACTTGATAATGGTAAATATTGAATAAGTATGAAGTGCAGTTTAGTGAATTCATTTGCCATACGCCGTTAAAATCTACAAAGCAAAATTTACATACCGACCTACGTTCGTCTTGTCCGAATCTGACTACGGAAGGCAAGGGCTTTTTGGCACGAATATTGGGTTTTGTCATCCACTTCGCGGCGCACTCCACAGGAGTACTGGACTTTATATTGTGCTATGCGGTGCACTCCATTAGGAGTATCTGGTTGGGTCCAAATTAAGGAACTCGGCTGCGTTATTGAAGAGAATTTTGCGCTTGGTGACTGGGGCAAGCGATGATCCTCGCACCAGGGAGCCGGGCTCCAGTTCCCCGAGTGGGAATGGGTAGTCTGACCCCAGCATCACACGGTCTGTCCCCACGACCTGAGGATACATGGGGAAACAATGTGAAATCGATGCTAATTGCATGGCGATATCAGCATCCATCAAGTATTTCGAGTACTTCTCGTGAATATTTGCTGACCAAATCAAGTTAATTTTTAGGTACTTGTGGGTTAGTTGTCACCAATTGTTTAGGGGAAAATGGAGCCAATATAAATGTTTTATGAATATTGAATTGATGTTCTGGATAGTAGGAATGAATTTTTCATGTGAGAAGGTCTCCTTGTTGATTTTTATTTTTTTATTATGCAATTTATCTACACTCCATACATATATAATGAATCTCTGGGACCTTCCTCTTCAGTTCTTAGGAAGTCCCAGAGATTCATTTTGGCCTGAAACAAAATGAAATTAAAAAACATATAAATTAATAATTTAATTAGGCTAACTTTACTTGACCGAACCTTAAAAGTTAGATACCATAAAAAAGGAAACCATAAATTGAAAGTGGGGACAGATAACCCGCAAGTACCTAAAAATTTCCTTGATTTGGTCAAGCGTATTTTTAAACAACCCGAAGCAGAGTTCGTGTTGGTTGCATGTATTTGCCACGGTGCATGAGGTTTGTGGCAAAATTAAATTTGAGCGCTTCTATTTCGGTTTCTTTCTATCTAATTCATTATTTTCCTTATGAAAAATATCTGAAATTTCTCAAGGAAAAACATGCAGATATATTTTAAATTAAACTGCTGCACCGCTGAGGGGATATCAAAGTACCATAGAATTCCGCACAACTACATGAAAAGAGTGAATTAGAGTGGCTTCATTTGCCTTCGGTTTTTAAGACATCACACATTTCACCATGCTACTAATGCACGTTCGCCAGTTACCTGGCTACTGCGCTACCTACAATAGCACAGAAAACCTACACCAGGCCTGACCTCGAGCAGAAGATCAAGTGCCCGCTGGTCGTGCACGAGCGAGTCGCACCAGAATCGACCCAAGAAAGTGCGAGGCGCGCAAGCGCACTGAGTGGCGCAGAGGTCTGGCCTCACCACGTAGCCGTGATGCACGCGCCCTGCAGTGTAGGGAAAACTGCCGCCGCCGTGAGCGAAGCACACCTTCAGCCCTGGGAACTGGCGTAGTAGTGATGGGGTTAGATGAGGCTTGTGACAAGATTACCTGAGAACTAACGTTGTACTTAACGACAGTGGCTGTGCAAGGATTGTGTCAATTTTACCGGACCAACGTTGTACTGAATGGCAGTGGCTGTGCATGGATTATGATGCATGAAAACTGGCGTTGTGGAAGGGATTAACGAAACTTGTGACACCAGGGATAAATTATTTAGCAGAAGCTCGATTTTTTTCGGCACATCGAATTTTATGTTTTCATTTGGGAAGTATAGTTTTTGTTTTTATGTGAAGTTTTGGATGAATCATGTTGTGACTTTACTCATGTGACAGCACGAATTCTTTGAGTTACTGATCTCCAAATCTCCACCATCGTCCTTAAATCCCTTTCTCCCTTATTACACCTGACAACCCTACTTGGCTTGAAATTGTCACTCCTAATTCTCTTCTCTCTGCCAACCTCAATGCCCCATTCTTACGGTCCCCAGCCTTACTCGAGTGAAGACGTTTCCCATGATCATGCAGCAGATGGCGGTAGCGGTCTCTGCCGGCATGCCCACTAGCCAGGGCAACCAGTACTTCGAGTGACGGCCTCCCAGCTCCATGTCCCACGGGTGTACGAACACAGACAGACCTGGTGTGGGTAGAAGCATCATCAAAGGATTTTTCCTATGCGTGAAATGAATCGAGATAATACGTATTTCGCGCATTAAGATCTCAAATGCGTTATTGCTAAACGGGCTTCAACCTTCAAAAATTATGATAAAAACGATTCATTTCTATTGATTCCTAAGAGTTCTGCTATTATTGTATCTATTGGAACTCGCGCTACAAAAGGAAAGATATGAAGTCCCGAGATGAAAGCATGGTAGAATATCTTTTGTTGAAATAAAATAAGTTTTTTGGTCCGTCAAGAACTATCTTTTCGGTTCACTGTTGTGCATTTTTAGGGCCTGTTACTTTCTTCTACAGCTTACATCTTGTTTCATAAACTACTTTTAATCTAACCGTTTCTACGCACAGTGTGAGAGGACAGACCTCATGCATGAGATTCCTCATTCTTTTATTTTCATGTGGAATGGTTCCTTGTCGTTTCTCTCTTGGGAACACTTTTTCTGAGACTAGAGAAGCTTCAGCTACCTTGTAATTTAATGTAATATTCACTTCAATACCTAATTTTAAAGCCAAATTTTTGCATTTTCTGTTCTGTCCCCTTAAGAGCATGCAACCATTAATTATGTCTATGAGAATTAGCTCTCCCAAGAGAAAAATGCGAGGAAAATGTGAGCTGAAAGTTAATTAGGCCTTCTTTTTGTTGAATGAAAAAGTTTTTTTTTTGTTCACGACCATCTTTTTCGGTGTCCTGCTGTCCTGCTTTACAGTATTTCCAGCATTCTTTTTCAACTTTTGGCTTCTTTCATAGCTTTCCTTCTTTACTTACGGTTTCCATGCACAGGGGATTTTGTGAAGGAACACTCTTTGGGCATTGATTCCGCGTTCCCTTATCTCCATATTAAATGAAGCCTTCATCCTTTCTATCTTGGAACGCCTTTATTGCGATTAGGGATGCAAGTATAACTTATCTAACCAAATATTTTACATTTTTTGTACATGACGGTTCTCACCCAAATCCTCGCAGGTCTTCCAAATGGGGTACAATTCTGGGGCGTCTAAATTCCACTCGTTAACGTGCGATCCAATCTGGATGCCTGGAAAGTGCAGGTCTCCTTTAAGCCTCTTGAGCTCTTGTACTGCAGTTTCAGGAGCCTGCATGGGGACTGTGCCCAGGCCCACAAACTGACGGGGGAATTTGGTCACGTGAGCCGCAATGTTGTCATTCAGGAGCCTGCAATTCATCATTAGTTTAGTAATCTCTCCGCGCAGCGCTGTAGGCTAAAGAATATTTTGCGGGAGTCGGGATTTTCCAATTTTAAAAATCGTGATGAGATTCTTTACATCAATGTGAAACGGAAAAATAGACAATTCAGAGTAATATGGGGTACGACCTGCCAAGAGGGAGTGCAAATTATTTAGAAAAACTAACTGAAATTTGATTGCGTGTGGATAATTAAATTTCATAATTTGATAACGGATAAAAAATGGATCATGAGGTTAATTAGGCTTGAGCGTAATAGTCTATGTACCGTTACTCTGGATCGTACTTCAAATAAAATAAGAATATAGAAACTAAAAGGAATAATCATGTATCGTTTACTAGGTTTAGTAGGTCGAGGATGTTATCGAATTTGAATGCACTGTCGCGCATGTTCAAACTAAAAAGTAGGTAGCATAATCAATTCTCTACTTCTAAACCTGATGGGGAACGGTTCTACTTTTTTGTGGATTTTTGCTATTGAGATAGAACAGAGACATCGTTGCGTTTGGTTTGAATATGGGCATGAGAGGAGTAAAATTTGTTCACTTTTGACAGAAGTCGATAACATGGTCACATCTCCGTAGCGCAAGAGTTAGCCCGTCTGGTCACAGCGGTATTTTCACAAGAGTAACCAGCTCCACTGGTGTTTGCAGAGAACAGAGAAAAAGAGGTAACAAGGAAACTTATTTCCTTTTTGAGTTTACACTTCACTTGTGTGCATGTCAACTTACGTTGAGAAATGATGAATCATTTGCGCAATGCAACTGTTAGAATGAAGTGAGTAATGAAGGCGTCTCTTTCATACTCGTTAAAAGACTGAGACGGAACACTGGGATAGTTACATTTTGGCTACTTACCGAGACAAGTCGAGCGTATCGTCTGGTTTGGCCCAGTACGAGAACATGACAGGCACAGTAGACAGCGCCTGCGTCGTGATTCCGTGGTTCTCCATGTCCTTTATTCTTGCTTCAGGACTCCAGCAATTACTGTCGATTGTCCTAAAAAAGTTGCCGTCTTTCATCATGTCTGCCTTCTTTCCTTCTGAGAAAAAAAATCTCATTCAATGGTATCAGTGTTTGTAACATCGGTACGGTCCTTTTTATAATCTTAGATGCATGCCTTTTATTCTGTGGTTCTCAAAAGTTAGAAAATCACAAAAATTGTCAGGTAAACAAGAATATTGCTATTTTCAATTCCCAGGATGTCATCACAAGAGGAATTTGCTCATGAGTAAAATTTTGTCAATAAATCTGTACAGAATTGTATTTAAATATTTAAACCAACGTTTTCATTCATGTTTCAATAGTTGATCACAACAGCACCGAATTTTTCTTTCAAAACTTATTTTCCATTCGTATACTTAATTTCAACATTCGATAACGATGTTGGTGTATTATGTTACCATACGATAAGCTATGGCTGTATTATACACTATTAATTATTACACGCTGTGTTATAATTTAATACACTATGGTTGTACTGTCTACATAAGTCCCAAGTGAAGATATTTCTATGTATTGTATTGTGTACCACAAAAGTTAAGAACATTGGCAGATGCTAGGCTATTCTGTTCTTTATATCTTGAATTTTTTGCTAAGTTAATGCTAAGAGTTGTTAAATCAAACTGATTACCTTATAAAAATTGATTAATGAAGCTGTTTCATGGTTTTTCCTTTTGAAATATACGTAACTACAGCTGCACAGTAAATATGATTATCTTGTCAGTATACATATTTGTCATGGTGAAAAACCGACCATGTTTCCCGTGGCATGGCTGCAGTTGGATGAATCCTCCATATCCGTATCTTTGCTTGAGATCAGGCCAGCTAGCGGGCAGTATGTGGGTGTGCAGGTCCAGCACTGGTTCGGTCACGACGCTCATCTGTCGAAAAAAATGCCTCGTATAGCTGTCCGCAACTGTTCATGTATTTAAGCCTAGCTCACGTTCAATGAGCGAACTAGTTTTAATCGCAAAATTATAGAATGAGACAAAGCTTACAAGGGAAATACTGGTCTCCAATCTTCCTAATTCAGAATCTTTGAATCTGGTATTTAATATTTGTTCGTCTCTGTGTATTCGAGTTTGTTGAAATCGGTTCACCAACCTAGTGAACAGTAGCACTGCCATAACTCTGCATTACGATATTGATTTTGAGCACTTTGTGTACCATATGTTTCAGCCGTGTTGATTTTCACATGAACTGTTATCAATTGAGTAACTGCAGCCTCTGTTTGCTTCAGATGCACAAACCCTGCTAGAGACATCTTGTGGCTTGGTGTGTGTTGGTCAGTTTTGCTGAAAAATTTCAATCTTTCTAAATGAAAACTTACCTAGTAGTCAATTTCTTATTTAATCTTGTGATAAATGTTGTACGTTTCAAATACGTCATAAAACATCTGAACACTTTTTCGAATAATTCGTTGTGTTAAAGTTCTCTTTTATTCTAAGTGTCACATGTACTTTGAATGTTCAAATTACAAGTCATAACATAAAGGAGAGTTGAAACCGCACACGCACTTACTTTGAGAGCAGGAATAATCTTTTAGCAAAGTGTATTGCGACAAAAATACGTCAAGTAACAGAAGAATATTTGCAAGTGAATTGAAACCTGTGAGGAGCTTGGTTCACTGCGCTTCCCTATTTTCAAATGTTTATCTGCTCGTGATCAACATACAATGACTTATGATTAAAAAATCACAATGCGGTTGATTTTCTTAACTGTTCGATCTTGATTAGATTTACTGATGAACCAACTACAAGAACCGTGGTTTATCTGGCTGGAATTGGATGCAATCCCCTCTATTCTATACACTGCTGTCACGTTAATACGGCGAATAAGTAACCGAGTAAGCCCTAATTCTACGCAATGTAAAAAGTTTCTCACGGGTCGTGTGTGAAATTTTTTCCGCATGATCGCTTATTCTTTATTTTCTTTTCGCTATTCCTGGAGATTCAAATATTTTGTGCTGAAAAAACAGCGACGTATAAATTGTGTGATATTAGAGTGAAATATGTCTGATATCCGTGAGAAGTGATCGAGACAGGCAGTATGACTTGTTTATAACAATGAATTGTTTTCAAGGAAAACAATTACTTGAGCTTTGAGCTCATCACTGAGAGTTATATCACCCAAGAGACTGTGTCTTCAATTCAAATCAGTAAATAAAGCATCATCAACTATTAGTATACTTATTCAACCACCCACCTCAAGTACGCGTTAGAGTTAGACTATGGCTCGATAGGAACTAAGTGGTAACTCCTCACAACGCTCGGAGCTGCACGAAACTGGCTAGCATGGCAACGCTAGGCATAGATTGATAAAAACCAAACTACTCGGAAACCGGTTCGGATGGTCAGTTCGGTCCTGTAGCTGTTACTATACAGCTACGTCAGCTGTAGGGATACGGCATGGTGTGTTAGAGGCAATGAAGGTAAGATTCCTTGGTGATACGAAACATGTTGAACTCAAGTTTCAAAAATCTAGATTTGCTTCTAGAAGAGATGATACTGTGGAGGTTATTTGCGAGCAGGTACCATAACTATTGGTTTTAAAAACTTAAAGCTTCAATTTTCACTAATTACACTTACTAAGAAAGACGTAACGAAGCCAATTATAGAGCACTGTTTTTACTTTCCATGGTTTAGTATTGATGCTATTGATCGGTATCATATTGCTACTTATCATGTTTTAATGTTGATATTGTTCGGTATCATATTACTACCTTTAATAATTGGCTATGGCATTGCACAGGTTACCTGATCATTTGACCGACGAAGATGGCGCGCTGCTAGAACCTTTGGCAGTAGCGGTGCACTCCTGCAGGAAGGCGAGACTTGGTCCACAGTCCCGAGTCCTCATCACTGGGTCTGGGCCCATCGGACTCGTAAGAATCTCACCAATGATTTTGGCTTTAAATCTTCCACTTTCGTGCGAGCACAGAGTACATCGTTAGCCGATGAAGGTTGTTGCAATAGTCTCGTATAAAAATTTGTGTCTAAAGTTTAGATTTTTTTTTCCCCTCGTAGCTTTCTCAAGCATGAGGCCGATGTACTGTAGATTTGACTTAAAACGATAGCCTTTGTTTCTGTCCTATCCTTGTTTGAATGATACATTTGTTTCCTCGATATATACTGCCCAGTTATACGAGTCTATAAGACTCTTTCTCCAGATCCTAAAACTTTATGCCTTTCTGATTTCACATGAGTTAAATCTTAGCACATTTTCATTGCGAACACGACCCGATTTGAGCACAAACTTTCAATGAATTGATAATCGTTGAAAGCATTCTCTCTCATGATGATCGTTAAAGGAAAGTCAATTTGCAGAAATCGAGTGTTTTTATTTTTCTGTGATGGTAAGATGACGTTGTGTTGAAACTCGAATTACAAACACCATCGGATGCGTCTTAAATTAGGCAGTCACTGAAAATGGGAATAAAAGCAAATATGGCACACTTTTGCGTGCATTGGTTTCTGTTTTTACTAGTTCTCTCACCGATATTTATTTTACGATAATCCATCTGAGATTTGTATCAAATTTCGGTACCTATAACAATCGAGACACTGAAACGATTTTTGATTATCAAAGGTCTTGCTCAATTGTACTTTTAGATCCCTGAATTAAATTGGCTAATCCTACGCTGTACTGTCTCTCCCCATGAAGCAGTCCCATGCAGGAGAGATGTTGACTACTAGGAAAATGTTTATAAACTATTGCACTCGTTAAACCACTCATTGCTAGGCGCAATAAATTGATCTTATTGTCAAGGTTCAAGCTAGAGTTGCGATTTAATATTGGGAGATAGCTTAAATTCTCAAGCTCTCTTTACTTGATTTACTTAGGTTTAAGCAATGCACCATACAGTTGTTTAAATTTCCAGGTAATATGTAGAAGACGAGTAGAAAAGGTGAAGGAGGGAACTCATCTACTCAGTGAGCTTACACCCACACAACTGTGTGTGCACTGAACTAGCAACTAGCATATGAACTATAAATACCACCCTTTTATCTCTCTTAACTTGCAACACTACCGTAACACGGCATTTCCACTTTATTATTGTAAAGCAGGTTTAGCAAAAGACATATACGAGGGCTGTTTTTTTTCCAAGTTCCGATAGGCTATAAAAAAAGACAAATTGTGATAACAAGACGATTTCATTTCTAAAAGATTCACAATGTCTTGGTTATTTTTCTATGTAGTCACCATGAAGGTTGAGGCATTTGTCATTACGTGAGACAAGTTTTCCTATACCCTCTTCAAAGAAATCAGCAGCCAATGATCCCAGGTAGGTTGTCACCGTGTCTTGAAGCTCGTCGTTGTTAGCGAGGCGCTGGCCCCCCAACCTTCATTTCTCGAAACAGACGGTAATCGCTGGGTGCTAAATCCGGGCTACATGGTGGGTGGTCTGGTTGCTAAGTCCGGGCTAGACGCGGGCAAGACGCGGTGGCGACCTACCTGGGATCATTGGAGCCTGACTTCTTTGAAGAGGGTACAGGAAAACTTGTCTCACGTTATGACAAATGCCTAAACCTTCATGGTGACTTCATAGAAAAATAATTCAGACATTGTGAATCTTTTAGTAATAAAATCATCTTGTTATCACAATTTGTCTTCTTTTATAGCCTATCGGAACTTGAAAAATACAGCCCTCGTATTTGTTGTGTGATCATCCATACATGATGAATAAGATGCTTTTCAACCAATGATCTTTACATTAACAATATTTAATTAGAAATTGTAAGCCGCAGCACACGCTGAAAAAGTAGTTACGAATCTCCTTTGCTCATTATTTTATGTTTCAATACATCACACAACATTTTTACAGAACACAAGTGTACTATTTGATTGCCTAGATGCATAGGTATGTATATGTGTAGATATATATATATATGTGCATGCAAATGTGTACTAAACTAGCAACTAGCATTTGAACTAGAAATACCGTTTTTTTTGTTCACTCTCAACTTGTAACTTTACCTAACTCGTCATCTCTCTTTATTATTGAAAAGCATTCACCAAAAAAAAATGTAAATTTGTTGTGTGATCACCCATGTACATATGTTTAGATAAGATGCTTATCAACTAATGACTGTTATGTAAAAAAAATTGTAACTAGAAAAACCCAACTTGTAATTTCCGTAAGTTTCATGCTTGTATCCTGGTATGTGTGTGCATGTGTGTGTGTATATGTATGCATACATTCATGCATATGTTCGTACATTCATACATTTACCAATAACAGTTTTTGCAAAAATTTCTGATCAAGCGACTTGCATTTGCAATTGTCTTATAAACTTGCTGTATGGGCTACAGCATGCTCTTTTAGGCAGTCAACTCACTTTTTTTCATTTTTTCAAGCTCGCTCGAAAGGATATTTTTAAATCTCTGCCGCAACAAGCCATTCTAATATTATTCCCTGATGTCAAGAAATCCAAAGCTGATATGTCAATGCACGTGATGTCATAAGTTTTTTCACCTTACAAAGTTCGTTATCTTTATTGTGTCCATGAATTAACAAACACTTTTCAACTTCAATTATGCAGCTATGGGATACATTTTTTAATTTTTCTCTCCGTTTTTGTACAAGCATTAGACTGGACCGTCAAGGCCCCTATGTATGTTTCTCAATTAAAGACATTTGCATCATATTTCGAAAATAATGTATCTATTTCTAATTTGTTAACCTTATTGGACAATAACTTTTTTTTCATGATTCAGGTCCTGAAATGTTCTTATTAGACTTTTGTGGTGGAATTGTGTTGTAAATGTCTTCGCAGCCGTTATAGAATAATCGATTTCATGTTTCAGACTCAGGTAGACTGTTTTATGCCACTATTATCGCCTGAAAATATCATGAACTCATGGTGCGATGAAAAAAAATTCTCCAAGTCCCTTGATTGGAATACTAATTTATGCGTAATTCGTAGGAGTGAAAATATGGTTCTGAATGTCAACATCGCTGCCTTAGACGCAGGATTATTTTAATCCACCAGTTTTACTTTCAACTAATTCCTTATACATCACATGTATCTGAGCTCGTTTTTCACTGTACGCGTGCACTAAAAAGAGTGCTCTCAACAATACACCGTCATGAAATTAATTTTTTTTATAATTGTAGTTGCATATATCGTCATATATAGATAAAGCAACATTTGGAATACATTGCCCTCAATCACACGTTTTCTACTAGTGACATGGGTATTACAATACTCATGTGTGTGTGTATCATGTCATATAAGTGTATTTACTTTAAGATATTTTAAAAACCAATAATGTACCATTTTTTGTACCTATCTTTATTGGAAATAAACTGTTTTTCTTTTCCTTTCATCTTCACATCGCACTTACTCCACTCACTCACTCCCTTTCCTGAAATTAAAAAAGCTGAAAAATTATTTCTGCGACCCAACTGCAATAATTATACGACCAATAAGAATATTCCTTCAAGAGATGTGATGTTGAATGTTCGTAACCGACTGCCATGACTCTGCCCACTTTCCTCCTCAGGTTTCACTACTGGTAGCGAAAGCTCTCGGTGCTGGGCACGTTTGCCTCACAGGTGAGTTACTCCTCAAAATTACATGTTTTCTTTCATTCCATCGAAAAAATATATTATGAGGAATGAAAAACAAAAGCCCTTCTCTCGTTACTTAAATTTCTAAACAAAAAAATAGATATAGCCGATCCTCATGTTATGCGTCGTCCTATACGAGCCTTTAACAAGAATATTAATTAATTCCAATAAACCATAATATGAATGAAACACTAGTTATATCATAACTGTCGCAAAAGATACGTAACAAAAGGATCAAGCATTGATACGTAACTAGAGGATCGACTGTAGCAAAAATTGCATGACGAAAATTGATGTCCAAAAATTGGACGAACTCCCAAGTTAATTCATGCCAGCTGCTAGGATTTGTTGAAATGCATTTTCAAGCATAACTAATCTGTCATTCGGTGAATCGTGTTCTTTGTTGTAACTAAATTGTGTATTTAAGCATAGAAAATGAGAAAGTTTGTTTCTTCACTGCCATATTGAAGGATAAATTTTTTGAGTGTTCGCCTGCGAAGCTCTGAAAAAAATTCCAGCGCTGAATTTTACTTGAGTTATCTATTAAATTAGATTTGGCAAAATTTTACTATTATGTAATAACTTTTTTGACTATTATTTTCAAAAATTGCGTACACATTAAGGTACTAAGCAAGTGTCGTTAAATATTGTAATATCATATGTATGAATCTTTTTTTATAAATATGTTTCATATATATTTAATACTAGTAGAATTTTGAAACCGTACCTTCAGTTAACACTTTGGTTCTTGACTTATTGAATATCTTTTTTAACTTTATCTTGAACGGGGGCTCCTCTCGAGTTGAGCTCTCACAATTACCAGTAAGAGGAAATGGGTTATGCGCAAGAATGGTCATCGCACCATGGTTGCAGCAGTGTGACTGACTGAGGTACGCTGCGGCATTGCAGACCTTTATGCTGTGGACGCGATGAGGTCCAAGTACCATGAGCGCATCACAAACTGACGAGTTTTAGGCCTATTTTTTTGAATCGACTGAAGCTGTTCACCAAATTATTCATGGTGATGTAGGCGTGGCGTTAAATGTTCAGTTAATTTACCTAGAACCCCACATTGTATCGGCAGCCTTTCACATCATGAGGAGCGTAGGTAGTGACTACCTACGCTCCTCATGATGTGAAAGGCTGCCGATACAATGTGGGGTTCTAGGTAAATTAACTGAACATTTAACATCATTGAAAATTTATATCGTTAATGACATTACCTCACGGGGCTGCTAGTTCTTACCGAAGTTATAAGGATATTGCAAAATTATTTATACAAATAAATGGAGTATTCTAAGGTTTGTATCATTGAAAAGAACTGTAATCGTTTGCATTTGAGCGCCGAAATGTCATTAGAATAAAATAACTTATGAAAATGGTTCTCAGTCAAGTTTTTTATTTTTCACTTGAATTTAAAATCATTGAGCGCATAATCAATCGCAAAAAATATATAGATGTTTCTATACAATTCTGGAGATAAATTGAGTTTTCATTTGTCACGGTTTAAAAGATTACCCTGAAAAATACCCTAAATCGCGCGTAGTGCTCAAGCTCGCACATCGATTTTGAATGACAGCAATTTCATCGTTTGAAAATCACATTTTCTGGCTCGACTTTCTTGGCATTGAATCACTCTTATATTTATTACTTTCGCCTGAATGTCTCGAGATTCTTCAGCTGTATTGATAATTGCATCATTTTGGGCAGACATCAACCAGAGCCGCATAGAGTCTGCCCGACGCCTGGGAGCGGACAGCACGGTGTGCGTGGCGGGGCTGTGCCCTGAAGAGGCCGCCGCTGCGGTGGTCGCTGCGGCCGGAGGCGCTCCCACTGCCGCCATCGAGTGCTCTGGGGCCGACTCGTCTCTGCTGACAGCCATACACGTCAGTGGCAATGCTGCTCATGACGTAGTGAGAGGAGTTGAGATTCTGGTTCGGTCCTTCAATATCAGCGCTCCTGTCCTCCTGATGTTAATACATAGATTGGAGTTGAGCTTCTGGCTCAACCTATCACTTGCTACGCCTTTACTAAGTTCAGCAATTGAGTTGAGCCTTTAATTAGCTCAAAATTTTCACCGTGGAGCGAGAGCTTGAACATCACACATATGACAAGAAAAACTACGGTTCAATTCCAGTTAGGCCCTCGCGGTTTTTTCATCGCAGTATGAAGAATTCTTCTAATGATTATATCAAACGGAAGATACGAATAGAATTGATTGGTGGAATTGGACACATTCCAGCGACCTTGCACTTTACTCACTCCATCCCCTGAGGATAAAAAACTGAAAAGTCATTCATCACCCGATTGTCGCATTGGAACGATCAATGAAGATGTTTTGACTCTGCACTTTGAGCGCGATGCTGACGCTGGTGGAGAATTGGGGTCCCGAGGGGGATTCGTGGTGCCCCAGAGGGATGCTGCTAGGTTACCTCAGCTTTAGATAGGCCTGCTGGTCTCATATAATTCGTGCGCACTTTACTTCTTCCAATGCTTATACCTTTTTCGATGTCTCCTCTTCGATTTTTCTTTCTCTAACGTGTTTGTATGAGCATAGTATTAAGTGAGGAAACACAACTTCTGCATAAATTATACGTTCCCTACTGTCCATATTATATGGCATCTTTTCTTTGCCATCTTGGAATCTCGTTTGATGCGGCTGAGAACTCTTAAACTAGTAATGTGAAAATATTGCAATAAACCTATCGAGTCTTAATAACAATACTCCTTATTGTCGCTTTGAGATTCATGACCTATATTCATTATTTGTAAACTTTGATGAACCAAAATCTAACCTAGCCTTAACTGAACCTGTGGTGTGTTTTAACATTAAAAAATCATAAAAAACTATGGATTTTGCTCTCTGGAGCCGGCCCCACACTTTTAAGTGGGCTGTTGCTAGTCCTTATAACATAAAATTTTGTCAAAGCAGATGTCTTCAATAACAGACATGGAAAATAATAACAGGATCGAAAAACATGGAATGATTGCCGTCCCTTTACAGGCGGCGGAAAACGGCTGCGTCATAGCTACGGTAGGTCGCGGTTCCATCGAGCCCTCGCTTCCAGTCACACTCATTGTCACCAAAGAGCTCGAAATTCGAGGCATCTTCAGATACGCAAACTGGTGAGTAGCTGCAGTAACACCTTCACTTTTGCACTTCAGAGACAAAGGTCTTTCATGTTATTAGAATTAGCACTTCATGAACAAGGAATATTGAAGCATCATACTCGTGGTGAACAGATCACACTAAAAACATACCACGATTGAACTCGACACTTATCACCACGTGATGTACAATATAGAAGCCGTAAAAAATTAAAAGTTTTGTGAGTAAAAAATAACACGCGACATCAGAAATAGATTTTACTAATACTTCTGCGACATGAAAATTAGGAGCTAATGTATTAGAGCTCCTCGGTCTTGATTGCTGTGAATATACTAGGTTTCAATGAGCGGCTTGAGCTCGGCGAGAACGAATTTCCCATGAAGTACTTATCCCTACCTCGTTTTAAACTTGCTCACCAACTTGAATTCATTCCGTATAAACTTCTTTTAAGAGATCAAAACGAGTCGCGAAAAACTTTCAATACAATAAAATTTCTCTAGTGGTAGTTGCGACACTGTGCCGAACTAAACGAAAGCGATATAGGAGGTATTGACCCAACACAATGCAGACCACCGAGTTCCTGAATTACGAGACGCATCATTAATATCATTTCCATACTCTTGCAGACAAGTTCATATACTTTTTCATGTGATGAATAATCAAAGTAATATTTCGTTTATTTATAGAATAACATAATCTTTTGTGGGTCAAGGAGAAGCGTAGGTTAAGCAACAGTTTTTTCAGGGCAATTCAAGTGCGGGGATCTGCAGGCTCATCGGCCAGGTAAAAAATCTCGTAGGTTTTGATCGGACGACTACCCTGTAAGCCACTCACGGATAGGTTTGTCAAACCAATGCTAAGAGGACTGACACCTCCAAGGGAGATACGGTTAGGTTACCTCAGCTAGAGATAGGCCTTCGAAACTTGTTTTCGTGCCAACTTTGCTTCACTTCCACGTTTTTTTCTTTTCTTTTCAACTTTCCGTTTCCTTTCATGGGAACACAGCATGAGCACAGACACTTTTCCCTTACTTCATACTACATGGACTTTCTCTTTCTTTTTGAAACCATCCTAACATCGGAAAAGAAGCCTTGTACTAACTTCTATACATCTTATAAAATCCTGTAAGCTCACTGTTTTGGTAGTATACCTGAATGGGGAGTTGACTTTATGGGGAACTCGGCGCTTTAATAAACGGTAGAGTGCTATTCTACAGAGCTTCTTTACAACACTCGTTATAAGACCAAAGTAACGCAACCCGGGCCATCGAAAATTAAGAGGTGCTGTGCTGGGCAGCTACGAGGCAGCGCTACAGCTGGTGGCGTCAGGCGCGGTGCGGGCGCAGCAGCTGGTCAGCCACCGCTACCACCTGGAGGAGGTGGAGGAAGCCTTCCAGGCAGCGCGTTCTGGTGAGCCTGTCAAGGTTATGATCCAAGTGGGGACACGGCAGTGAGCCATCACCGCTCCTGCTGTGCTGGGACAATAAACAGCTCTTGAAATTGCCTCGCTTTTGTTCCTTGTTTATACCTTTATTAATACTACTCGCTGTCACAAGCAACTGTGATGTGTCTCGTACGAAATCGTTTGTAAAAGGATAAATAAGAAGTGTATTTGAACTGTCTGTGAATATTTAATTATAGAATATACAAAAAATAAATCAACAATCACACAGTCATGAAATAGCGAGGTAGAGATGAGCCCCTCACAAAGGTTTGTGAGGGACGCACCTTTCACACACGCGTGTGAGGGACGCATCTCTCGCGCACGCCTGTGACAAAATTGTCCTCACAAACGCCCGTAAGGAACACACCAGTGAGAGACAACTGAAGTGGTCTATCCCAATTCTTACATCTGAACACCGCCACTTCAGGCTCCCGAAAAATCACGGTCAGAATTAAATTATTCAACAACGAACTTAGTCACCAAGTAAGGCATTGAAGCCTTCAAATAAAACTCAAATAAACCTACAACTGTAACAGCTCTAAGGGACCCAGCAGATCTCGCGCCAACGCGGACGGAGTGAAAACAAGCCAGACTATGGGCCTTCAAAATTATCTACAGCAGTTCAGTAACTTTGCGCTGCACGGCATGATATTCACCGAAGCCAAGAATTTACCACCAGCTCTCAGTTTCTGCTAGGCACGCTAGACAATCTTACCGGTTCATCACGAGCTGCTGATTTGATCTGGGAACGATTGCGACGAAGAATGAAAAATATGCACACAAGAGACGTTCTTATATGAACAGTCCTCTACACAAAATGTGAATAACGGTAACATCTGCGCCCACGAAGTGCCTGCAGAACAGACGCCTTCGGCTGTGGTAAGTATGAAGAAGTAATCCTCGCGCAGTCTCCAAGCGAGACCGACCACCACGCAACGCGCACCTGCCGCAAATTCACACAGCGTAGATGACACGAGTAGTACGAACTTCTCGGTTGCGATAGAGCAGCACGGGAGGCTGGAAGGCAGCACGGGAGGTAATGAGAACGAGTGGTGAGAATTTAAAGCAAAACTCAACAGCGCAGATTTTCAAGTATTGAAAATCTAGCCAACTGGCCACATAAGTCCTGAATCGACCTAATCACGCTTCATGCCATAGCACGCAGCGTAGCCTAACCTATCAAGGAGATGCTACGCTGGAAGTTATACCGTTACACGTATTAAAATTAATTTCAAATCCTCCCCATGATCAGTGGTTGAATAATTTTCGAACCAACGCTCACGTGTCTCAGCACATCTTGGTCGGCAGAGAGGCAGGGAATGATCCCCAGTGCAGTTTATGCGTGAAATTGTTGGATTTAATTCCTAAATCAGAAATACAAATAAAGGTGTCCTGAAATAATTACATCGAAAGACAAGAGGGAACAAATTTATGAAGGTATGATTATTCACTTCCATATATTTTCTCAGAATTTACTATTCATTCTCGAACATATTTTAACCCGACAGTATATTCATTGAAACTAAAAATACCAAAAACTGAAAACATATTTGAGCCCGTCCACACAACGAAATGAATCTGAGCAAGTAATACTAGGATTAAAAACAAATTTCGACCAAAACAGATCAGAAGTAAGAGGGAAGAAGGTGAGAAGAAATGAAGGGGAAGTAGAGGGAAAGGAGAAGGGGAAGTAGAGGGAAAGGAGAAGGGGAAGTAGAGGGAAAGGAGAAGGGAGAGGGAGGAAAGGAGAAGGGAGAGGGACGAAAGGAGAAGGGAGAGGGACGAAAGGAGAAGGGAGAGGGAGGAAAGGAGAAGGGAGAGGGAGGAAAGGAGAAGGGAGAGGTAGGAAAGGAGAAAGGAGAGGGAGGAAAGGAGAACAGAGTTGGAGGAAAGGAGAAGGGAGAGGGAGGAAAGCAGAAGGGAGAGGGAGGAAAGTAAGGGAGCGCCCGCACAAACACGAGAGGCCAGGGCTACATGATGCACCACATCTGCTGTTCACCACACTAAGAAATTAATCAAACAGATAACCAAACACACGTACGGAAATGAACTCTGACATAATATTTCAATCATATCAAAAAATAAATACAGCAGTTATGTATATATACAATTTTCCTAATTTTTCATTTGTTTTCAATATTTTCAACCACAATTTTTGAAAATATTGCATTTAACTGTCTAATTAAGATTTTACCACACTTTCCAAACACCTTATGTTATAGTAAATTCAGACACTTTTCCTCTCGATTGAGGTCGTTTCCATGAAGTTAGGTTCCAAAGAAGTCCGTTCCCCGCCCTATCGCAGTGTTCGAGCTCATAGCTCAACAGTATGAGAACCGATACACTGTAACAATCCAGCAACTACAGAGGTTTGTCTGAACAGGGCCTTAACGTTCACCGACACCGAGCAAGCACAATTATTTCTGATCTTACTCACTTCAACTTGAGCTTTATGTTGGTTCCATGGTGTCCGCCAGCGGCGCAGTTACCCCCACACGAACTCCACTTTCATCAAAAACGCAGGACTAGCTTAAAAAAACTATAATACTGGATTAACACGTTGATCGTGATGTGAGCCGCTGGTGTACACGGAGGGAATTTTTATAATGATGCTGACCGACAAGTTGTCACAGACTCTATTTTTATAAATACTTAATCAAAACTACATGAAGGCACGCTCCAGTTAATATTTTTGTTTTCAAAATTGCTTAATACAATTTACGTGAAATTAGAGCTGAATATTAAACTTCAGTTTATCCCATCGCGGTCAACGTGTTAAACTATCTAGGCAATTGCAACCGCTACGTCGGTAGTAAGTGCGCCTCAAAATTTCTATGCCCCCGATGAGACACTAAAAAAAACCGCAAGTGACAAAGACACGAGGCATAATCCAAAGAGCGAAGTTCATGAAACGCGGAGAAGCGCAAAGATCTACAAGTGATGCAAGAATTTTCTTCCTTCAACGCCTTTTTCAAACGAGCTCAAATGATCCGGAGCCATCTCGAGACGGCGACTAAACAATTACGTCAATAGCATGCAAATAATTACTTTCCCTCACACAGTCCTCAGTGTGAAAGCAGTAAGCAAAAACTTCAATAAAGTGAGGAAAATAACAGTGCTACGAACGTAAACAAGGGCAGCGCACTATCACAGCAACTCAAGAATTTGTTAGGGGCTCAGTTCAACAATCTTGATACTGTTTAGATTAGATAAGTTAGCAGAAGTTTAAGCGTCTCTAACCACAACCAAGATTTTTTCAAGAGAAAAGAATAAGACACCATTTAGTAGGGAATCAAGAGAACAGGGAATCTATGCACCAAGCATTTAAAAACCTGCGCATAGAAACGATAAGGTTAAAAGAAGTTTGATAAGAGAAAGTTGAAGAAGGAAGTAAAAGGCACAAAGAAAAAATGGCAGCAGTAAATGGAAAATATATGTGTCGTAAAAAACAAATACTTGTTTTATTTCGACACGCCAACAATACCCTCAGCTCAGAACTGAACATTTTCCTCTTAGGAGTGCGAATTCCCATAGATACAAGATTAGACTAGTTTATAATTTGGTTTTAGCCTTCCTAACCGCAACACAGGAGTTCCAAAAAGAGGAAGGAATCATTTAGTTTGGACTTGAGTGAACGGGGAATTAATGCACCTGTTTTCACACAAGACCTCTTGCCAGTAGAAACAGTGAGTTGAGAAAGAAGCTTATGATACAAGATAAATGTCGAAGAAAAAAGTAGTAGATGATCAAAATAGGACAGCAGTGAATCGAAAAAGATGAGCCGGAACAGAACAAAAACATTTTCCATTTCAACCACTAGTAAACCTACCTAACATTTAGTTCGGGACCTCACATTTTTCCCAGGGAGTACCAATTCCTGTACCTAAGATAGTTGGAGTCCTCTGGGGTAATCCTCTGATAGTTGTAATTCTCATACATGCAATAGTCATGTCCCACTGAGGATCCCATAAATACAAGTCATATACCACTGAGAAGTTAATTCTGCTCCAAGTCGAAAAGGTCATCAAGAACAGGATCTGATGTAAAAATCATTTACCCACAGATACCATAACTTATGCTACAATAATAAACAGGTTTAAATTGTTCGACGGACTTCACAGAGTGAGGAGTAATTTTCATCCATGTATCGCTCTTACAGCGTATTTTACTCTCAGAACATTGACAGAATCAGGTTTTAAACCTGACCTATCCTCAAAAAAGTTATGAAATTTACGGGATTTACGGGATGAGCTTCACTGCTAAAAGAATCGTCTCGCGTACCATGTTGCATGCAAGTTATCGACAGTATTTAAATGTTATTCAAGACCTTCCAGCAGAACGACTGCTTATGTCGCAAGCTATAGAAGCAAAATTTATCACCATTTCACGTAAATTAGAATGTAAATGTAGGCCACAGAATCATAAACCATATAAATACATTTTGTTAACACTTGCAGGGAAATATTTTTTTTTTATCTTCACGCTTCACAACATACGGAAGCGAGGACAGCTAAGGCCCCATACATAAGTCACGTAAAAGGGCCGCGATACATACATTGGCTGCATTTCTCCAAGTGTGAAGTGTAGACAAAATTCAGACGCATTATGAGAAACGCCCAACAATAGACGAGATACTTCTCAGTTCGCTTGCTACCCTACCACCCTCTACAATTTACATCAGATAGATGAGCATGCGAACCTGCGCTTAGCTCTACACTTACTGTAAAAATTTCCGACTAAAGCCAAGAAGGTGCCCTTCACTTACGCTCGACAGCCTCCTCTCCCACGCTACGCTGAGCTCAATGCTGATGTCACAGAGGTGCGCGCTACTGGACCTCACCGCCAAGCACATCATCCTCATATTTGAAAAATTTAGAAGGCTGAAGGCAGAGTCACCTAATGATTAGACAAAATTCTCTGAGGATGGAGGCCCGAAAAGAAAACGAAGGCATGGAAACATAGCTTACGCTTCTGATAAAATTGCGCGCACACGAGAGTAGATCAGTCAACCATAACAGTTAAGGAATGAAGAACCGAAATATATTTCGTATTTCCTCATAGATGTAAGACTTCGATGTTAAAAGAAAACATCAATTTTTTAAATGTATATACATTTTACTGATATGAAAGTTTAACCAGATATGAACGCCCAAATAACACTAGGTTTGATTTGGAAATTTGCGCAAACCCCTCTGGCTTTCCACCCTCAAATTCTCCTGCCAGTTCGTTTCCCACTCCTCTCACAGAATGAGGGTACACTAAAAAAAAGAAGCAGCATATACTTCACCAATGGGATCAGAACTATGACAGCGTCACAAAATACAACCCAACGAAGAAATTAGTCTACGAACATTAAACAAATTTAAAACGCCCATTGTAGAGGAGAAAGCGACCGAGATTTTCATGCTACACCTGCATTCGTGTGATCGAAACTTGATTGCCAGCCGGTTTAGTGATAATTGCCAGTTTGCTGTGCAGATGTGAGAGGTTACAATCAAAAGACGAGTACAGCCGTACAACCGCTGCTGCTAACAGTGAAGCCACACCAAATAGGTCGTTACTCCAAAGCGGACAAAGTCCAAAGCTTCTGGGTTCGTTGTGAGGGGGAGGAATAAATGCAGAAAATCAAGAACACGGCCTACCACTAACCTCAGTTGATGGCGCCGCACACGAACTACAGAACGTTAGTGGACTAGATCAATCCTTACGTGCCGTCTCACCAGAGATGCAAATTAGAACACAGTAGTTTCTATAAAAATGATAAAAAAGCAGATTAGCCCATCAGAGCAGCGCCAAACAGTACGAGCTTAGACATAAATATGCCAAAATTAAGTGTCCAAATGAATCTTATACTTGCATCAGAGCAAGAACTGATTAATCTAGGCAATAGAGTGAACAGTTGAAGCATCTTTTTGAGGAATGCGACGCCTGGAAACGCACTAGTGCATTAGTTAGAACAGATTTGGTGATTAATCAACCTTTCCCATCATTTACGAGAATCATTCATTCCTCTCAACAGGTCGCGATTCAAGCTGACTTTGGGTGCAAAGTTTTAAGGTTTTTGCAGGCACAGCCCGCTATAGCCATCTGACAGAAACGAGGAAGTAGAATTGAGACATCAAAAACAGATGGGAGATGGTCTACTTCTCAATGGGCCCATACAGATGCACATGGGCTACATTTCCATATTTTAAGATGAACCCATGACAGAGACTTGTCTAAAAATGGTTACTATATCTCAAGTAGGTAGATCAAAAGCCTACAGCTCGGAGAGCTAGTTCGTCTCTAATGAGGTCCGCCTACTAGTACAAACTATTAAAAAAATGAGAGCGCAAATCATTCATGCTACCACGCATGACAAATAATACTACCGAAGGGTGTTGACGATGTCTATATAAAAGCGCGGAGACGAGTTTTCCATGGCTTCCTTTTGCAAACGAAAAAATGGACATCAACGGCAAATCTCATTTATAACAGCATAGAATGAAATTTTCAAATTTAATCATAGCCAATTATCGCACGCAGTTCATGAGGCCCTCCACATTTCATGCGTTGTAAATTCTATACGGGGCACACACCGAGGGCACCATGTAAGGGGTAGTTAATTTTAATATATAATGAAGAAAATAGCTTATAATTAAGGACCAAAATTCACAATACTTGAAGCGGCCTCTATCACACCTCATCCTCCCTTCCCCTCCCTGTGAATCAAATAACTTGGGATCGACTCGCCTGGAGCATTCAGACACTACGAGCAGCGGAACTGGGGACGCTACACGCATGTCTGTCAATATCTGCCTTCCTCGCGCAAAAAATCAAAAACCATCTACAATCCACGTGCCTTAAATGCATAAATATAACTTCTAACCGTTAATGAAAATAAGTGCGACCGACACATGAAAGAAATCTACGCGACAGTGAGCAGATCATTGGTGACCTGTGCAGGCCCACCTGTTTAAACTAAACCTTCTAGCATACAAAAATAAAATGTTTAATACAAATCTAATTTAAAAGTTCAGAAAGCATGAACAGATGATCAAAAACACGTGAATTCATTTTCTTATAAAAAACACGTGAATTCATTTTCTTACAAAAAACGCATTTACGAAGTAGTTTCAACAAACCATAGTGTTGAACAAAATAAACACAAGTAGTTCCAACAAACCATAACGTAGAAAAGAACAATAAAAATTATTTACAATCGCAGGGAAGGTTTGTCTAACATCACAACCCAGTAGCTGAGCGCGCCAATGATACTGGCTCGCTACCCATCACCGCCAGCCAGAAAATGAAGAGCTGGAGGCGACACGGCACCAGAGTGTTGTTTCAAGTCGCTCATACACCTCTCACGGCGCACGCAAACACGCGTACAAACGGGATTGGGCTGTCAGGTAGCGACACTCAGGTAAAAGAACCCGCAAATGTTAGCCTTCAATACAAAAAATTATAAAAAAAACGACAAAGACGCCAGGTACAAAAGTCAGATGAAAATAAGACGTGCATAAGGACCAAATGAAAAACCATTAACTTAGCTAGGTAGACACTTTTCACGCGAGTATCTTTGGGCGTATCGCAGAAAGGAGCATGGATGTGGCTCGGCTTCTGCTCTCGCAGTAAGACATGTTACGAAGAGGAAATCCTGGACCAAAAATATAATAGGAATTAAAAACTGTGTAGATTCTCGACCCAAAATAGCATTATTTACAGTCGCCACAAAACTGATGAACTTAAACCGAAAATGTCACAGTGACAGCAAACCTCATGAATATGAGCCCGAAATTCCCATTGCATAACCGCAAAATCTGCAATTTCAATAAAGATGCAAATGAGGAAAATGGACAATTACAGCTTTCAAACAAGTCAGTAGTTCACCAATCTTAAAACTAAGCTGCAGTATCAAGGAAAAACGAGAGTCGTATACGATGAACAAATAATATCACCGTTTAGAACTACTCGTGATGGTATAACGGGGGACTTCTTTAAAACTACTGACCACATGATTTTCTTAACATTTAACAGAATTTTTCCTTAATAATCTGACAGCATAGCAAAGTTCCAGCTTCGCGCAGAGCAACAATAGCAGTTCGCCTTCAATTCTTCCTTGACCTTTACAACAATATAAAGCGCTCTCATCAAGTTTAATTTGAGGACAGTGGGGATATAACCTTATAACAGCACTGGGTTCAGAGAAAGCAGCTGACTAGGTGAAGCCCTGAGAGGGCAGAGGTGTGGTCTGAGATGACGACTAACTGCACCGCATCACAGTGCCTTGTTAACGTCTTCATTCCCTTCCGTAGCGAAGTACATACTAATCTCAAAAAAAAAACAGAAAACTCCCATACCCCATACTTGAACTAATGGCAAGAAACCTGCCAGAGCGTCTAAACACAAGCCAGATGAAAGCGGGCTACTTGAAGTACAGGTGGCCACGAGAACACTGGGCTACGGAGCTACTTGAGTCACTAGACGACCTACTGGACAACACAAAGAACCCAAAAGCTCACGGCGAGGCTATCAAGACTAGTGGAAGTGTCGCTGTCGTGCAGAAGAGCTTCGTTTGGTGCCCACATCAAGTGTGAAGCCTTTGCACCGTCACCCGTTGACAAAAAGTCTTACTTTATTTGAGTATCCGTATTTTCATTCAAAATGCAACACTGTATAAAAGTAAATCAGCATCACTAATATTAGCCGTTTCGCACCCGGATACTCACAGTTCAGCCGCACAAAAATTGTAGCCGAGCGTTAACCTGAACTGCAACTTCACAAAGAAAATCTCACTAATAAATACTCGTAAACAAAAATAAATCAAAGCAAATAGGGTTGCACATTGCAGTCTGTACATACAGCAGCGCGCATGTTACCTCGGTGATCACGAAGTGTATAAACGAATTTCAAATTAACGTGGAGTCAGATTAATGAGGGCAAAAAAAATTCTGCGCCTCTCCCACCTCCACTCATAACGACTCACATAAGGAGCTCAAAGCAACACAGACCGTGAGTACTTCGGCGCTTCCGGATATTTTGTGTACTTTATAGCAAGGAGCGTCACACCATAAGACCAAAATTAAAACATAAAAAATAAAGCCAGGCCTCATGAAGCGATGATGCGCGACAGCCGTTTGGTCTCACGGAATGGGGGAAGAAGGAGCAAAAAGGATGGGGAGGACAAAGGGAGCCCCAAGAGGTGGCTGGAAAGGGGAAAGGAGTAAAAAGGAAAATGGAGGGGTCGGTGCACCCACCTTCCCTCTCCACAGTACCACGGCGACGCTCCCACAGCCTGACGTCCTTAGCATAAAAAGCATCTATAAATAATCTCATTAAATTTTCACTTACAACCAATGAGGGTTTCTTACGCTACAACCGCGACTGGGGTGTGACTCTACACAGCACTCGCTGATACGCTACAACTGCTCGTACCATTGTATCTCGCCGAGCTACTCACTACGAAGGATTTGCAACCACAGTTAACTGTGTCACATTCCGCGATACATCACTTCGCCGAGTAGTGAGGGCTTTGTCTGAGAGATTTTCAACCATCCGACAAACAACTGAAGTCGGCAAGTGCTCCAGATCTCAGCGGTAGCAAAAATGAGCTTAGAGACCCCAGCCCCAGATACAGACACACACACACACACACTCGCACGCCCTAAACAGTTACAATAGGTTGGAAGTAGGAGGGTAGCTAGTGAAGCACTGGATGCTATAGCGCTCCTGACTCGTCCATGAGGGGCAGCGATGCAGCGTCCAGCCCGCTGCCCTTGTGGCCTCTGTCGTACGAGAGGTCCAGCGAGCTCCCGCCTGTAACCAGTGGCGGCGGGTCAGTTCCATGATTACAAATGAAGCCTCTACACAGGTGAGTGAAACTTTCAGTCTGCAGAACTACAAAAGGGATATTTGCCGTAATTTATATAGGTAATGTATTACAACGTAAAAATTGGCGCACAGGTAGTCAGATACCGCACGTTTTGTCTACCGCGAGGCGAGTGGCTGCAGTGCAGTTTTGCCAAACAGAAAAGTACAAAAAAAATCACTCAACAGAATTTTGGAGTCGTGAAAGCAGATATTTCAAGAGTGCAAACCTCCCTTAGGCCATTTAAGGTTGATATAAAATAGAATATCATTACATTATCTAGTTGATTATTCAATCAATAAATATATAAAATAGAATATCATTACATTATCTAGTTGATTATTCAATCAATAAAGCGTGAGAATAAACCTGCGTGTGTATGCATAAGTACACACAGTCCCCTATACAAATATACACGTACACACCATGTGAAGTAACGATAAATTTGCAATGTATCTGCACGCCAACACCACAAGGATGAGCTCTCACCACACAATTTTGTTCACTCTGTCAAGATGGAGGATCTGATTAATGAGGTCACGGTCACTGCCAGGCAGATAATGAAGAGTCAAACCCTTGCCACACAAGACATCAATGCATTCCAGCCTAGGTAGCAAAATAGAAATGACACATTAAGGCCTGCAAAGAAGGCCCGCTGACCTGACTGCCGCCGGGATTTGGCGGCCAGCGCAGCCGTGGAGCCGCTGCCCTCAGGGATGAACGCAGCTACCAGCAGTGCTGTGATCACCATCAGCGCCCCGAACACGAACGGCGGCCCGGGCATCAGGTTGGGACCGACGCTCATTTCCCGCACCACCGAAGACACGTTGTTACTTGCCGACACCTGCTCGCCGGACCAGCGTCATTTTTCATGACTGGCATTACGGAAACAAGCAACCCAATACTCGAGCAGTCGCCAATAGAAGTTCGTTTGGGGGGTCATTTTAGGCAAGAAATACAAAATTGAGGTACATGGTGCACAGCAGCACAAGTGAGAATGCTATGTGAGTGAGAAATTGTTGGTTATGCGAACCCTCCTCAGGCCCCTCCTCTCTCTCTCTCTCCATCATAAGATGTTGCTCTAGACTGAGCAGAACACAGTACAGCCTGCCCAATCAGTTGCGTCCTCATGCTTCATCCCACGTGCGCTTCATACGCTAGACATTCTGGCCCCAAAATCATGACTGCAACGCTAAATCAGCACTGCATTATACGAGTATTCACCCAGCAACAGCACTCACTGAACTTGCAAGATGTATTTAGCCTCAGCACATCACTAGCACCAAAATACAGCCCCCAACTCCCGCATACAACCAGCACCGCACTAGTACTAAAGCACACAACTAGCACCACACTAGTCCCCTATCACACAACTAGCCCCACACTAGTCCCCCGTCACACAACTAGCACCACACTTGCACCCCAGCACCGCAACACGAGCAAGACTCACGGGCGAGCTATTACGTCGCTGCGAAGGCGTCTCGGACAAGTCCACATGGAAGATGTAGAAGATGAAACCGAACATGGCGGGCCCCAGACCTGAGCACAGGCCCCGCACGCCCGTCACGATGCCCTGCACAACACCTACGGGAGGAGAGCTGTCACTTCGTGGCACAGGTTGATGAAATTTTAGTGGTGTTACGCTTCTCTTTCAGGATAGGACTCTACGTGTATCCACTTCATACCAGTGACACAATACAGTCAGTGTGCCCGCTGCTCCTCTCTCTTAAGGCAAGACTACACTACGCGTTTTTTACTGCGCATTTCTGAAGCATTTTTCAACCCCTGAGCGTGACTCGACGCATGAGCGGCTACACTATGCGGGGCAGCGGGGGTCAGTTGCACGCCGCGGCACGGGGAGAATGAATGTTGATGAACATGCGCTCTGGTCAATAGCTGTCGCATGTGCGATAGGGAAGAATAAGAAACTTTATAAAGAAAAAAAAACAGGAACGACAAGAATGACTCACGTTACCTGTCTATTTCCTTCATGTTTCAATAATTTACTGTCAATCGAAGACATGACTACTCAGCTATGTTTCATAGTGACGAATACTAAGTTCCGTTTAAGCTATCTAATTAACAAGAAACAGGATTGATTTACTCAAGATTATTGTCATTTATTTTTAAATAATTATACACAGTATTCATTTTTGATTGTATTTTTGTTTACTCAAGTACAAATGTTATGAGAGGAATTATTTAACTTGTATATTTTCTATTTGTAAATAAATTATAAACCTAACTTACCTGAGCGACTATTTGACTATGCAAATTTGATGTTGACTGCCGGCTCTCTGCTGCATCATTAAGAAATGACAACAAATAGCAAGATAGGGTAGGTCGCTGTACATCCTCTGTACCAGCTTCGATTTATTTTAATGTTTAACATTTTATTCGGCTTAAAAATACTGTGTCCTCATTGAATGAATGTTCTTTTTATTATATCAACTGTTAATGCCTTCTCATGGTCTGAAGACGTTAACATAATTTTGTAAGCTAATTCTTGTAAATTTATATCTTTATACATTGAATTTTTGATGTTTCAGAGACTTTCATTTGCCTAAAATTGGTCTCTGAGCTGGAGCACCAGCTCGCGTGGCCAGTCACTCATTGTAGAAAGTGTAAGCAATAAACAGAAGTACAATAGAACACTCAATGATAAAGTGCAACTGCAAACTGGGAGAGCTGTCGGGCGATGACCTTGAAATAATGTGTAGTTCACTCCTAACTACGCGCTAAAGATGCTTGCTGCACAAGAAGTGGCGTCAAAAACCCCACACAGTGGAAGTTGATGCAGCACTCGTGCAACCGACATGCATGCTTCAAATTTGGGCGAGTTGCGCGAAAAAACGCATAGTGTAGCCACGCCTTTACAGAGCGTCAAAACACCATCTTGTGCACGAATGTTTAGCTTGCAATGACACTGTTATTTCAACTTAATTCAACAAATGATAAACAATGCTTGTCGACATCAGTTGACACGCTGCTGTGTCGTAAATTTTATTTGCGGACCAAATAGAAACTGTCCTGAAATAAACAAGAGCGCAAACAGAGCACTTACCTTGCTTGTCGACGTCAGTGTGCATGGAGACGTAAGCGCTGATGGCAGGGTAGGTGATGGAGGACATTGCAGCCAGCAGCCCAGCAGCCCACATCATCCACGTCTGGCTGCCAAACCCGTACCACATCAGTTGCAGCATCTCGAACACCAGGCCAACCTGCCGTCACGGGGGAGAAGGTTTCTTATCACAATTTCCTCCGTCATGGGGGAGAATTTTTCTGATGAGATTTCTAATGCCTGACAAAAGTTGTTAGGTTTTACCGTAGCAACAGTGGCTTAATAAGCAGGATAGGAACACAGTAAAAAGAGTTTACTTTAAAGACTTAAAATGATTTATAAGGTATTACATTGCGGTTCATGCTCAGGAAAACCGTGTGTTCGGAATACATCAAAGTGAATAGATCTTGACCATATAACTTGATTTATCAGGTATTACCATCTGGTTGAAGTTCAGCAAAAACGAATATGTTGAAAGCATATTGTGATGGATAGTTCGTGAATTTGAAATAATTTATCAGCTATCAAACTGGTTTATTCACAGTAAAAAAGTTTACTAGAAATCCAGTAAAATCAATGCTGAAAAGACTATGATTCATTAGCATTTAAGTTTGGTTAGTACTCAGGGCACTTTGGGTGAATATTTTACAGGAGTTAAACCAGTGTCGTACTATTTCAAATTAATCATGTTATCCCTACAAATAACTAATAATTTTTTACACGCTTCATTCGTCAACAGCTTCTATGTTAAAATGGATAAAAAGCGCAAAATGGCGATGAATTTCTTCATAAATTAGAGACCAGAATTATAAATGACTTGTAACATAATCTTGGTGACAACTGCTGCCTCTGCAGCTGACCATAAGGCGTTTGCTCTCCACAGCTGCGCTCAGCATGGAAGTGAGAGCATTCAGAATCAAGACCTAACTAAGCGGCACCTGACTCGTTGCAATCCAGCCTCTTCAGGCTCCACAAGTGATGCAAAAAAAACGGTTTTATTTGATGGCAGTTTTTTTTGCAAAAAAACATGTTTTTTATGTGTTATTTTTTTTTTCGGTCACATAAAAAAAAGTAATTTCAATGTTTTCAAGTCATGATTTTTTTGGAATAAAAACATCAAAAGGAAACCATACAGTAAAAGTGGTGGCAGATAACCCACAATTACCTAGAGAAATCTAAGAGGAACAGCCAGAGCCACAGAACTTATATTAATGGAGTCAAAATTCAGAGCTTACTATCTCTACTATGTCTGATTTTATTTTTATGTGACCAAAAAATCCGACATAGTAGAGATAATAAGCTCTGAATATATTAATTGAGTCAAAATTCAGAGCTTACTATCTCTACCTATGTCTGATTTTATTTTTATGTGACCAAAATATTCAGACATAGTAAAGATATTATAAGCTCTGAATTTTGACTCCATCAATATAAGTTCTGTGGTTCCTGCTGTTCCTCTTAGACTCCTCTTGGTAATTGTGGGTTATCTGCCACCACTTTTACTGTAGGGTTTCCTTTCAATGTTTTA
>JACJUY010007655.1:5490-36301 GCA_014220935.1 Platorchestia sp. MABIK
ATACTCAGAGTCGACACTTGACCACTCGCGCCCGTGTCTCGATACTAAGTTCTCACTACTCGACCGCTCGCCGTCCTGCCTATCTGCTAAGAGCTCTCCTAATGCTGACCACTCGCGCCCGTGCCCATCTACTCAGTCACTTCCCATCCTGTTCAAAATCCGTTGGACACTGCGCTCCGCACGGCAGGGGAAAGGGGGGATCAGGGCGAAGGGAGGAGGCGTAGGCTCCTTTGAAACCTAAACTTTCCCCCATCATGACTGATCCTCCGAACCCATGAGCTTGCTCGTTTTCATATTAATTTATTTTAGATTTTATAATCCCTGAAAAATTCATATGACTGGCGCTCCAACGGAGCGACATCGTTATATATCTGCGGTGAGCTTTTATGATACAGGTCCTCTGAGACGCGCTTTTCGAGACTAATGGTCGTAGCCGGCGTTTCTACTTTTATTACCCGTAATAAAGGAAGCCACCTTCTACATCGTATTCCCGCGTACTGTAATGTTTAAGACGAAATGAAATTCTATTTCATACAGAATTTTTTTTAATTAAATACGTTTTCTTTACCAGATTCAAAATTATGGTGATTTCGGAAGAAATTAGGAAAACCATCATTCTTCTCTATCAGAGTGGTCTATCAAAAAAGGAAATCGTTGCCAAGCAGCTCACATCATCGTCAACTGTCTACAGATTGGTAAAATAATTCAACGAAACAAAATCCATAGTGGCGAATACAGCTCCTGGTGGGAAAAAATTGTCGTCAGTTCGTCAAGATAGGGCTTTAGTGCGCTACTCGTTACTGGAAAGGATTGCCAGCAGTTCAGAGCTTGCGCTAGAATGGGAGCGGGATGCCGTCCATGGCTCAGCGCGAACTGTTCGACGTCGACTCTTCGACAACGGATTTGTTTTAAGGAGAGCTGCGAATAAACCTCTTTTGATGGCAAAGAACATCAAAGACCGGTTCAATTTTTTACATGAAGTTCCAGCATTAAACTGCTGAACAATAGGGCAAAGTCATTTTCTCCGATGAATCCCCCTTTTTGACTCCTTTGGGAAAAGCTTTGTACGACGCGAGAGATTTAACAAGGAGTGTGTCTTTCCAACACTCACGGATCTTGCCACTCTTCACGTCTTGGGTTGCTTTTTAGGTAAGGGAACTGAAGCACTGATAATTTCACCCAAAAACACAGCAATGAATTCGGCGTGGTACCTGAAAGTCTTAAAAGATCATCTCCTTCCAACGATAGCTGGTCAGTTTCCCGACAAAGAGGTGGTTCACCAACACAATGGCGCTCCTTGTCGTAATGCAACAGTTATTGAAAAAACAGAGTGGGGGAAAAGGACGACACAAAGCTGTTTGTTAATTTAGTGATGCGAATGCCAACAAAATGGTAATAAATAAATCGAGCAATGGTAGTCTTCATAGGCACGTCGGAGACTTCTTGAGTTAACGAAGAAGTCGGAAGGTGGTGCATCAGACGGCCGCCCACGTCAATTTTGACAATAACCGTGACCTGTTGAGATAAATAGAAGACACGTGAATAATTGAACGGTGATAGGGTTCAGAGCTGCCGAGAATAGGTTAGAGATTCTGAGTTAACAGATAAGGCAAGGCATCCTACACCTGGAATATGTTCAAGATATTAGAGCTTATGCTTCAAGTCACGGCATTAATTTATGAGTACGGCTCGAGAACGGGAAACTACAGCCTTGAAAGGCTAGTGAGGAACGTTCGGGACAAATGCACCTACTTATCTCCAAACGTATCCACACATAGGATCCCTTGAAGTCCACATGACGATGGCGAGAAGAGAAGGTCGACGACAGACCGTTCGGCCGCTGAGGCGCTGGACTGCAGTAGGTAGCACTGGCTCCCCAACAGGGTTGACTCCGTTGTACAGGAGACGAGAAGTAGCCGGGTGCGGAGCAGTCGCGGAGCGGAGCGAGACCGTAGTGGCGGCCGTCATCATGCTTCAACCGTCATGCCTCTCCACGTCGTCAAGCGTAGGGAATCGCAGTGCAGGTCATAGGCATTATTAGCCGAAAGCGCACATCCTGACGACTGCTTTGTTGAAAAAATAAAGAATTAAAGATGAATAGAAAAAGTGTTTCATAGGAAGGCGTAAAACAAGTTAGTCCGAGGAGCGCTGGAGCGTGTCTGGCGTTTCTCAGGCACAACATTCTGAGAATGTTTACGGGGCGTACGTGTTTATAAAGGGTCTTAATTGGTTTGTCAATAAGGGCACACTGCTCCGAACGTCCTCGTAAATTGAATATGATCATAACAAGATTCTTAAATTTAATTTGCCTTAAACTACATCCCAGATTACGAAAGAAATGGATTTCTTCAACAACAGTGGTTAAAAAGTTCGTTGATGACAATGGAGCTGAGATTTTGGGTCCTTGGCATGGAAATTCGGCTAATCTGAATACGATCGAAAATTTATGGTCGATCATCAAAAGTTGAGTGAATAAGTAGAAGTAAACTTATTTAGCGCAATTTGGAGCTTTAATTGAAGGAAAGTGGAGGTCCTTTGATCATAATATTGAAAAACTAGTTCACAGCATGCCAAAGCGCATCAAAATAGTTTCGAAAAAGCTTATTCAAAGAAATTGAGAATATCAATAGGAGTAATTAATTTTTAGGTTTGCAGGTTATTACAAATTGTTTGTGGGCAATTTATGTTTTTATTTATTCTTTATAACGTTTTCCGGAAGCAACCAAATAAAAATTTCGCAATACTACTCCATAGTTTAACGAGAAAATAGAAAAACTTACTTATCACAAAATCATTGGCCACACCTGTATATAAGGACAAAAAATAATCCTAAAGTAGGTTTTTCATTTATAGGGCTTATAGCAAGTCTGATCGATAGCGTTTCGTACAGAACCTCATAGCTCGTTCTTGTAATGAACAGCGAAGCTGATTTGTACAGGACCCAAATACTTTCATCAGTCAAGACTACAGCATGACAGTGCAGTACAATCATAGTTAAGAACACAGAATTTTTAAATTCATTGAAAGAAATGATCAAAAAAATGGAATCTGGGATGATACTAGGAAAGCTTACAAATTCTATTGATGAACATAGCTTCACTCATTTCTAGGTATACGAGTCAAGGAGGTGTAGAAAACGTAAAAGATCTGGTGCACTATACAAAATATCTCCTAGATATTTGAGAAAAATGAACCGAAAAGTTCAAAACAATTCAATGATCACGAGCAAAAAGTTGTTAGAAGATATATCAGCATCAGACACAAGTGCACATTTCAGTTCCCTTTATCAGCAATAAACTCCATCCAGATGAGCTGAAATCGCAATCTCCGAGGAAAACGCTGTTGAAATTACATTGGCTTGCCCAGTTGAAATTTGCTTATGAATATAAGATTAAATCTGATGGGTTATGAGGAAGTGTTTTATGAACAGATGAGACCAAAACTGAATTAAATTTGAAAATAAGTCGGTACTAATTTGCACCGAAAAATACAATTCCTATTGTAAAGTTTTGCGTTGACAGCATCATGATCTGGGTATATTTTTCTACAAACGCGACTGGCAATATAATCATAAAGATGATTGAATGAAAGTAGTGTGAGAATATTTAGAACGCCCTATGAAGACCTCTCGGTGTCAACGTCTCTCACTTTGAACATGGTCTCCAGAAAAAAGTAGTCAGGCAGTGAGAGAGATCTCGGCAGGAAGCGCCGCTGTGCTCCTCTGTTATTATGTTCCTTTTTCTTTCTCTCACTTACATTTTTGTTTAAACGGTGCCGTTATTATTTCATTTTGATTATTTACGTTATGCATGTTCGTGCTCCTGACCAGTCCAGTGAATATTTCTAGTAAAGCCCGTTGGTGGGCTTTCAAGGTTTTGCCTTGATGGCGTCTTAACTATTAACCTTAAACCTTAACGTACTCACGGGCCAATTAACCTTAAACCTTAACGTACTCACGGGTCAATTAACCTTTAACCTTAACGTGCCCAAGGGCCAATTAACCTTAAAATCTTAACGTGCCCAAGGGCCTATTAACCTTAAATGCGCCTTAAGGCCATTTAACTGCTTGAGTAGATTAGGGTAATTTGTAACCTTAATCGCATGCCTACCCTGGACTGGTACCTTATACTGATTTCCTCTTAAAACTCTGAAAGCCGTAGGGCTCTTCTTCGGCATAAAATAAAGTGAGTATCTGATGAAATTTGTCACATAAACGAAATTGATAATTCATGAAGAGAGATCTAATCGATGATTTCTACAAACTAAACTTCTTTACTTTTCTTTAGGAAGAATCAACGTCGATTTAATCCTCTGCTGCCTGTGCTGCATCAGCGTTTGTTGCTGGTTTTAAACGTCTTCACCTTGTCGAAAAGAGCAAGGAAAACGTGAAGTCTGATACTTCGTTTCGTTTCTCGGTAAGAGTTAATGTTTGAAATCCAGATTATAATCTGTTGTCATACTTTCAGTATTAAATAAATTTAGTTCTTCAGTAGATCTTTCCTCTAGTGATAATTTTCTCTTACAGTTGTGTTGGGGCGTTCGCGCTTGCAAGTTGTTTGTTCTCGTTTCTCGTTCCCGTTGACTTGGAGAACTGCAACGTGCCGTATAGCCAAAGAATACTTCTAAATAAATTGTTTAAGATTCTATGCGAGTCCTTCTTAACTTGTTCCTACACTAGAACTACCCCAAGATAGTTTCAACTCTAACTTGGATGTTTCAGCGGCAAAACGAGCTGGTAGTAGATTGGTTCTTCTTGTCGGATAACGATCCGGAGCATACAGCGAAATCATATAAAAGTGGCGCCTTAGCTAGTGGTCACTGTAAAACGACTCGAATGTCCAAGCCGGTCCACTGGATTATACCCTATTGAATATTTGTGGCATCTTACGAAGGTTAACATTCTATCAAGGTCTCCAAAATACATCCACGATTTGAGGAAATGGTACAATAAAGAAAACGATAAAATTACTAATGAAACGTGGAAATCATGAACTCAAGGCTATTGACATGAATTAATTGACGTGGAAATGAATTTTGGGTTCACAAATAAGTAAAAAATAATGATTCTGCATTAATTTTGAATCGTTCGGATATTTTTTCCACCCTAAATAAACGCAAGTATGTTTAATAGTTTAATAATTTTTTGTTGCTTATTCACTTTTTATAGCTGTATTCTGTCGGTAAGTTTCGTTTCAGTTTGTCTGAAGTTTATTCTGAAGTTTATTCCAACATACAATACGTTATAATAAACTTCCTGTGCTGGCATCATTGTCCTGCACGGTATTCTCTAACAACCTCATTAAATTAAACCTCAGCAGGCTTGTGTGTTGAATGTATGTGTACTCAGTGTGTTACTTGCACCCTTTGTGTATTGTGCACGTGTGTGCCGTGTGCGTCTGGGGCCTATCTGTTGCGTTCGTATGTTGTACGACATAGTAACATTGTTCACTCGGATTTTCCAAAGCTGTAAATCATGTAAACCATTACCATTATTCATACGCAAATATCGTCAGTGGCCTACCGTTAAATTTCCGATGATACTCAGTAAACTGCGCCTTCAAATACACTAGCAACGTTAGTCGTGGATCCATTTGGTTATTCTGTCTTCTCTGAACACGCCTTACAGATGTAAAAAGCTACACCTTACCTTCAAATTATACTTAGAACTCTCAAACATCTACAGTACATGGACCTTCCACAAGAGAATTAAAATAATTGTAAAAGGTAAAATTCGCCTTCTGAACGTACTACAACAAAACCTGTGTAAAACTGGTTAAGGGCTCTCATCTACCTTCGACCCCCTACCCTTGCAATCCTGGAACTCCTCTTTTGAATACATTTGTGAATGCTCTGAATCAATTGCTATGCTTTTTCAATGGATGAAACTCGCATGCTTTTCAATTATGTTCTCGAACAAGGATATGAAAGTAATAACTACATCACTGTAAAAACTCACATCACTGAAAGCCTGTAAACGTATATTACAAATTCATAAGATTAGCTAATTGCTTGAATCTTGTATGAAAGCCAAAAACGCGACCATTTTTACAGCAAAATGAGTGCACACCTTTCAACTATTATTGCACCCTCAGACAAATTCATGAAGATCTAATCGACATCACTGAGCTCAAAGCAACGATTTGTAAGTAAGATGTGACACTAGTTGGCCGCAAACTTTACTCGCGCCAATAATGCCCGCGCCAAAGAAACACATATTCATTTTAGGCAAAACGATAACCAATACTTTTGTCAATCAATACGCTATATTTATTCACACAGTTTCTTAGTGCATAATCCTGTGATCTCATTCATTCCAGTTCTGCATCCAAGATCAGTTTGAGCTATTTTCAATCATACACTCTATTCCTACGAGCAGAGTTGTAAATTTCATGATCGTTTTTAGTGACTCATAACTCACCACTACATACTAGTTCGAGCAACATGTTCAGGGAAAGTGCGTACGTCGAATAATTACCGTTGAATGACTTATAACCTGATGATGATGATCGATGCTTATAAGAAATTCAGAATGAGAGTTTGACGCAGAGTGTGTCGAAAGAATGAGGCGAAACGGAAAGGGATAGACAACGAAACGAAAAGATGCGCTTTGCACATGTTATGTTTGTGTTGAAGGGTTTTTGTAAGTGATTTGATGGTGGTAAAGATGAACTACCCATCAGATCTTAGTATGGGTGTGTGTTACGTTAGTAAGCGTCTATAATGAAGGACGGACGTGATTGCCTATGTACAGGTAGATTTGCCGTAGTGGGGAGGGGGTTGTGGGGTAGTACTTGTTTGTTGTTGTGTCAAGTATACTTCGGTCGCGGATGGGAGACGAGGTTTTCATTTTTTCGCTCTGGAATTGTTTGTGTGGTTTTAGAGGGTGTCGTGCAGGAACGTGAGGTGTAAGTAAAGTTGTGGATGCATGTCATGAATGTTTTGCCAAATTATTTTTACGTGTTTGTGGAGTATTACGTTGATTGGTTGCAAGTTTGCTCGAGGATGCAGTTGCACAGAAGTGGGGAAATCTTGTCATTCTGAGTTTGCTGTGTATTTTGTAGCTCGGTTCTGTACACGCTGAATTAATGATATAGATGATGGTGGGAGTGTGTGAAGGGAAAAAGCTGGGTAAATGAGAGTAGAACTAATTTGGGGGATATGTATTTGGCGTTTTACTTCTAGATTTACAGTAGGTGCTTGAAACGATAAAGACGTGAGAGATTTTATTGTGCTATTGCTGCTCGTTGTCTGGTGTGTAATGCATATCCAGTTGTGCTGATTGTGAGTCCTAGGACTTTACCTGGGGTAGTGTGTGGGTGTTGGATGTTTTTGATGTACACCGAGGGATGTTTGCGGTTGCTGATAGCTATTGTTTTAAATGTATATTAGTCTGGATTTTCCAATTGCAATTGATTGGGACAATGGCACGTGTTGTTAAAATAGTTGCTTCATTGTGTGAATGGTGGCTACATGCGATTTGTGCTCGTCGTCGTTGCCGAGTGGTTAAAGAACCCGCTCCTCCGTGAAGGTGTGGAGGGTTCGAATCCCGGCGCTGTAAGGCGACTTTCTCCGTTGAGTATAGAGGAAAAACTCAAAGCACAATACTCCACTCTACTCAGGTGTCTGGAATGGGTACCGGTCTTGACCGGAGAAAACAAACATGGCGTCCTGGTGATTAGGCATTTGAAAAACAAATGTACAAGGTAATATGCATCAGGGTTGATTGGAAATAAAGCATCCTTAGATGCCGATGTTTGTTTGTTTTGTTGTGAGATGTCTGCAAAAGCTATATAGTCAATGTTGGGTACAGGTGGGGAAAGTCGTGTGTGAAGTAGTTGTACAGTGTTGGAGAGAGGACTGCTCCTTGTTAATGGAAAAGAGTGGACCAGTTTAGCTTGCGGTTCATGTGGCTGCTGTTCGGTTGGTGATGAAACTATACACGATTTCAGTAAATAGTGGGTGAATTTGTAGCTGTGACAGTTTGAATTTTAGTCCAGTGTGCTAAGCTTTGTCGAAAGCCTTGCTCACATCTCGCAAAATGATGTCTGTTTTGTTTCTTTGTGTTTGTTGAATGTGGAGCGTCTCGCGTAGCGTGGCAAGAGCGAAGTGTGTCCCTCTTCCATGGCGGAACCCGTGTTGACGGCTGTTGTAGATGTTGTTGATGGTTAGATGGTCCGTCAGCCTGTAGGTTAATATCTTGTCCAGAAACTAAGAGTGTGTATCAAGAAGAGAGATTGGGCGGTAGTCTAGTTTTGCACTTCGTGTTGGGAGGTGCAAGGCTTCGATAAAAAGATTATGATTGCGTGTTTCATTTTGTTTCGGAAATAACCCGCGGAAAAGGCATTGTTAAATATGTCCGGAAGGTACTGGAGCATGTTTTGTTCCATGTGTTTAAGGTGGTGTGTGGTTATTTAAGTTGGACCTGGAGCTTTTTGAGAGAACGTCTGCAGCTCATTTTTGAGTTCTTCAATTGTGATGGCCGGGAAGTGGAGATTGTGGAGGGGGGAAGTGTCTCCTGTTTCATTTGATTCGTTTGGGGTAGCTGTTCAGGTAGCGGATATTCGACTTGGGTGAACCTGTGGTCAAAGAAAAATAAGATTTCACAGTTTACTATTATTTAACACTTTAAAGGAAATTTAGTATCGAGCGTATGTGATAAAGAATACACAAAATTACAAATGAATATAAGACAAAATAAATTTGGGCACACGGACAGCTATAGTAGAGAAATTTAACCCAAATGTGCTTCACGCAACACTAGCCACTATACTGCCGGAGCGTCGAAATAAGAAACTCCAAAACACTGCAATTAAAGTCAGATGTTTAGAACTGGCCTGGTCTTTTCTTCCAGTGTAGCAAGTGAAGTTGTTGACCAATCGACTGCCGAAAGGTTGTGAGATCCAAGTACCGAAATCGCTTGCAGATTTAAATGCAGAGACGTTTCTCATCTAGAGCCCGTAACTCGCATCAACGCAGCAACTCAGGAGTATCAGAAAGGTGGCGAGCTTGTTCCCGCGCACATTTCAGTTTCACATTCCAAAGTGCGTTAGACGAGAATAAATCTTCTAAAAGTACAGCAACCGGTTGGGTTGTGGCTGGGCTTACCCCGAGTATCCCAGTCTGGAGGTCGACTGACGAACTCACTCCGCCTCGAGCGCTGACTGCTGAAGCTATCAAAAGCCGACGGATTTCTCTGATTATATAATACGAAGAGGTGCGTGCAGCAAGAATTGTCTTTAACGTAAAATACAGTAGTGAAGACCAGGGTTCGAACGTAAAAATAAGCTGATGCTCAATACCGGGCGATATAAATTAAAAAAAGTTTAGCCCGCAAAGTTTTAATACTTAAGGCTTTCCATTCCCTTGACAGGAGCGATGTCGTTCATTTGTGTTTGTATGGTGCGTGGTGCGTATGTGTTCAAGGTCGAAATTGCTGTTTGGATCATCAATACCTGAGTATATGTTTGACCAGTGCTGTCGGAACTAGGGTACTTTGGATTGAGGTGAGTAGTAGAAGATACCGTCTGCGTTAATGTAGGGGGTGCTTTGTTTTTATTGCTTCCTGGCATACGTTTAATGATAGACCAGAATTTTTGGGGGTAATCTATTTTTTTATGTTCGTGATAGTGTAGTTCCAGGTTGCCGAATAATTGTGTTGGTAGGCCGTTTTATTTGCTGTCTTAGACTAAGGAGTTCTATACATGGGGGTGGGGGTGAGTGATCGTGTCGTCGGAGTTGGTCGTAGATGTGTTTAGATCTGGTTTGAAGGACGAGTGTAGCATGAGTGGGCTTGATACCTGTTGTAGTTCAATGACTGAGAGTTGGGATCGATTGATTGGAGGCTTCTTCAATGTGGGATTCCCATGTGATTATCTATGTCCTCTAGCGTAGGGTTTGGGCCTTGCGGTGCTGTGTGTTCGGCGAGAAGGTTGCGATATAGTTGCCAGTTTGCGTTGTGAAGAGAAAGACGTGTACGAATGGGAATTTGGATAGGATTGGTCGATATTGTAACTATAATAAGGATGTGGTCGGAAGGTGTTCGTGAACCCGGTTCAAGCATGATGTTGTGAAACGTCTGCGTGTTTGTTTACATGATATTTGGGCTAGAGAATTACGGTGAGTGACTGGCGTAGGGAAGTTTGGGCAACGTGGAGACATTTATTCATGTTCATTAGTGTATGAATTTATCTTCCTTTCTCATTTGAATAAGTGTATCAAAACGTAGGGTGTGTGGCATTCATGTCGGCTAGAAGGTAAGTAGGGTGTTTTAAGCAGCTTTATCTGGAGAAATAACATCCCTCACAAAAGCGCCGCATAAAAACTCAAGCCCAAAAAAGCGGAATATACCTGAACCGTTCATAACACAAAAACCAAAACCATCACAAATTTCAAGCATAAAATCACACGTTCAAAAACCTCAACCGCTCAATATGACAGGAGCAACTCCGACGTTAAAGCTGTGTGGCGTCAACGAGAGCACCACAACCCCCAAAGCATCACCAGTGTTGACCGACAAAAAGTCTAGCATCAGAGTCGCCCTTTACAGACGAAAATCTTCCAAGCGCTGCTTGTAACAATCAAGTCTTAACGTCAGCAACGCACGTACTCGTGACAAGTCCTAGCAAGAGCAAGGAAGAAGTCCCTGAGCCTGAACTCCACTGTTCGAACAATTCTCGAGAAGATACATCAGCGACAGAGTCACCAAAAATTTCATCTGTTACGATGGGTAAAAATGTAAATTTACCAGGAGCTGCAGAGAAGAATGCGGTGTATGAGCCTAATATTAGCTGTTCTAATATTAAGAATTGTGGCGATCGCGATTACTTGAACATTGCATTAAGCAACTTGCACCCGCTGCAAATTTCAGTGTCCCATTTTATTCATCAGGTAAACAATAACCAGTCTCTCACTGCTGCCCACTTAACTAAAATGTCAAAACAGCGGACACCCCTAAGTCCACTTTCGATTTCTTCCACCGCTTCAAATATTAGGCTCATCATAGAGCCACTTTTCAAATTAAACTCGCATGCAAGTTCTTTTGATTTTACGCCAAAGATCCCGTCTAATGCAGGTCAGTTTTTTTTACTCAAATTGCAGAAAACCTTTGGATACATTTCTTGTCGGAGATAAAATTTTCACGACTGTCAAAAGGAGCGACATTGACACCACGTATGAAATTTAACCGTAACCTTCGGTCTTTTTGATGACCTTTTTGACGCAATTGGCCAAATGCCTCAATTTCCAAACCATATCATCTGCTTTAGAGATTTAAGCCTCTCACAACCTAACATTACTAAAATTAAAGAACTTATCATGTCTAAGCATGCCCTAGCTCGTATTTATGTAGTTAGCACGTATAGTGGTAAGATGTATCAGGCGTTGAGTTTGAGCGAAAAAAAAAATGATATTAAATTGATTCCTCTCCGAACAAATGGCGCAACTGATCTCATAACATGCAACGATGTCCGCACTTAGCCTAGTACCAGAGAAGAAACTCTCCATTTTCTTCAACAGATTGCTCTTAGATCGAGTCTAAAACTCACTTTACAATCTAGCTCATGTATCATAAACTCCGATGGCTTGAATGACAAAACTGAATGCTCCAACGTCAATGCAAAACACCAAAATGAATTGAAGAATTCTACTCGATCGCCAGTTTTTCAAGTGAAGTCTCTTGCAACCTGAACCATTGCTTGCCAACTGATGATCAACATTCTCCTCCCTCGGTCTCTGACTATTGTACAGTACCTACAAAAAATGGGTTTTCGTTGTTATCTGACTGCGAACACAAAGGGCGATATGCCCTTCTCACATACGATTACAAATCATCAACATCCAACCACGTATTCTGAAGCAGTAAAATGAATACGAAGAGAAAAATCGCAGCAGGATTTTAGTCGAAATTTGATAGAAAATTCACAGCCCAATCGCATGCACAACCATCACCAAGAAAGTGGAAATGACAAGAGCACACCTCATTCCTCAGTCAATCCCTCAACCAAAATTGACCCCAGCCTGCCAATTCAAAGCCAGGAGAACAAGAAATCCAAAAAAACTCTTGTCTAATATTGTTGAAAGTCAGCCTAAATATAACTAAAGTTCCATGTACTCACTCGTCATTACCACCATCTATGAATAAAAAACTATCATTGAAAATAGAGCTGCTTCCTGCCATAGCCGACGGGCACTACCTCCTTCATGCAGGAGCTCCACAGCTTAACACACAATCGTCTTCAAATGGAATTACCGTTTGTTAAAAGCAGCAATCAAAACAGAGAGCACAGCAAAGAAAACACGTACGCCAATTTTCTTGACAAGAAATGCGGTGGCCTACCTAGGCTCAAAAGTGAATACGTTGACGTAAAACATTTTTATCATGATGCCGGAGACCTAATACCACAAATCATATCAAATGTGACTGGTAAAAAAATTTTATCTTCGATGAAAAACGCAATGGTGTTTGGAGAACAGCGGTAGACGCCTCACCAGAATTATCGACTAATAGCCCACCGTTAATACTTCATTGAAAAAATGACCGCTACAGTAACCTTGTTGCACAAGCCAAAAACCAGACTGATATCATATCATCTTCATGACAAAATACTGTTGTCCAGTTGAATGGAAGTCTCTCAAATGTACCTGACGCTAGACTTGACACTCTGGGCAACACTGAGAAGAGCAACGAATCCACGAAACAGTCCCTGCCAAAAAATCACTTCGTTCCGAAAATAATCGCCATAAAATGCAAAATATCCAAATTAAACATATCAATACTTGTAGCCTCAATAATAAGCTGGATGGCATTAGAGTAACGTTGGTCACAGAAGACATTGACATCTTATGTGTTTCCGAGACAGAGACATGATTTAATTCATGATCCCAAAGCTCGTTCTTCAATATCCCCGATTACGTGCTGTAGAGCTATAATGGCGTTAGAAATAGCTAAGGTAGTGGGTCTTAATTTTCGTGAAAAAAATTAGTTCTCGTCTTTACTTTTATCAAATGAAGTGTGCGAGAGCATAGAAATGGTTTGATTAAAAGTGCAAATAAATAAACATAAATCCTTCATTATCGGCACCCATCGGCTCCTCTACCTTCAACACTAGAGTTCATTGATAAATTTTTAAAAGAAATTCTAGCTACAAAAGAGTCATTCTTTGCTTTCGGGGATTTTAATATTGAATTAACGGGTAAAAAATCAACTTAGCAAACTGTTTTATAAACTAAACCTATCACAAATGGTTAAAGAACCGACTCTTATTACTAGAGTCTCTAAAACTCTCATCGATCTGGCAATCACAGACAAACCTACGACAATACTTAGTACAGTAATATTACCCTCTGTTTCCGATCACCACTCTGTAGAATGTAAATTAATATTGCAAAGGAAAGAAAAAACTATCGTTCCACGACTTACCGCTTGAAGAGTCAATATTCACCGGAACTGCTTCATGAAAAACTCCTAAACAGCTAGATTCACCGAATTTCAGAATATGATTCAATCTGACGATGTGGACATTCAAGTTTCAATCTTTAACGAGAACTTTACAGCAGCTCTCAATGAATGCGCATCTTACATCACCAAAAAACTAAGCCAAAACGCGCTGTGTGGATTACTAACGAAATTAAAGAACTGAGCAGAGCAAAGAAAACTTACTTGCGAGAGTATGAAGAAAATTGATCGAACTGTATTTTGTACAAGAGATATAAAGAACGAGGAAAGATTCTTCGGAAGAAAATCACAAAAGCAAAACAAACTCATTTTCACCAAGAACTATTAAAGGCAAAAAAATAACCCAAAAAGTACGTGGGAAATCATAACTAAGGTAGCTCAAAATATAAATTTAAACCGCATAAGTTATTTCAAAAATCCCTTGGCAACAGCCACTGAGTTCAACACATTATTTTCAAAAGTAGGTGCACAAGTTTTCAATGAAGTTTGTAAAACCAATCCACATAAACTGTCAGTTAAATATTCGTGCCCTACTACACTCTCAAAGGTTGGTGTCCTGTGGATTTACCAAAGTTACGGAATGTCTTGTATTCATTGAAAAACACAAAAGCAGTCGGACATGATGGAATCAGCATTCATTACATCAAAGACACTTTTACAGTCACAGCACCATTGATTCGTTTGATTATAACACATCAATAGCAACTGATAAATTTCCAACCCAATGGAAAACTCCATAATTTGACCGTTGCATAAAACTGGTGACATAAATACAGCGTCAAATTACAGGCCCATAAGTCTTTTACCTTTCTTGTCCAAAACATTAGAAAATGTGGTAACGAATCAACTGTCATCTAACTTGGACGAGTCAAATTTACTTCATCGAAATCAATATGCCTATAGGAGGAACACTAGCCCTCAAGACGCTCTGTTCAATATCACTGAAAAAATTTACAGCCATTTCGATCAAAAAATGGAACACTCATGCTGCCACTCGATCTCTCCAAAACATTCGACAGCGTCGAACATGATCAACACCTACGGAAAATATTAAACTTAGAAGTTAATACGCATTGGTTTAAAAGCTACTTATGAAACCGGTCTCATACAGACCTCTTAGATAACATGTTGTCCTCATTCCTTCAAAATGACTTTAGTGTTCCTCAAGGATCCATTTTTGGTCCGCTATTGTTTTCTATTTTCATTAACAATTTCCCTCCAATACCTACTAATACTCGAATACTTCTAATACTCTCTATGTGTGCAGATGATGTTCATATTGCAATGACGAGCTCTGTATCAGAAATACCACATACGCAAATTGGAGCTGAAGTCCTATTAATCAGCCTCAAGTCACGGTATGATCAAAATGGTCTCAAGCTAAATGCGAGTAAAACGCAATTCATTATTTTTGGGTCCAAAGATGCAATATAAAATTTTCGAAATCTAAATCCAACTCTTACGGTTGGGAATGATGAAATTCACCCATCAGAAAAAGTAAAAAATTTAGGTATTTGGTTCGATATAAACATGCTCTTCAAATCCCACGTTGAGAAAACTTGCAACAAAATTCCCGAGACTCATGTTTTTCAAGGTATAAAAACTATGTTTGACGAAGAATCTAGATTATTGGCCATTCAACCTTAAGTTTTATCATGTATTGACTAGTGCAGCTTGGTATGGGGAGATATACCTCAATATCGTCAAAAAGATTTACAAAAATGCACGAATTTCGCAGCTGAGGTAATATGCAAAGGTATATTTGCATTCAAAATTCAAAAAGAGTGATCACGTAACACCTCTCCTAAATAAGCTCGGCTGGACTCCTATTCAGGAGAGGTTTCTGGTTCACAAAGCCCAATACGTATTCTCCTCTTTATTTCTTCCTCAGAGCAATGCTGAAATAGTACAATTCCATCCCCCAACCGTCAATAACCTAAAGCCGAGTAGTAAACATGTCTTAATCAAAACCGTTCATCTAACATTGGGCAGAAAGCTCTGTGTGAGCTGCAGTACGTACTGAAAAAGTAGTTAGGAATGTTTATAACTAATTATCCTATTTTTCATTGCATTATACCACAATCACATTGCATATACAATCGCCGATTGTACATGCAATGTGATTATTGCTCGTATGCGAATATTTAGTACATGCATGTATGCACATGTGATGCTTGTATATGTATATATTTACATATTTATGTATGAAGAATATATTCATGTCCTTAAATGCTCCTGTTAATCTTGTGACTATCTGTCGCTCCTTACACTCTTTCAGTAAATTATGACCACACTTTTTAGGTTGTTTCGACTTTCTCGTTTTGTCCCAGCAATGTTGCAAATGTTATGGTTAACATTGTACATCGATCCTTCTCATGTATTTGAATCCGGTGAACTTATTTGTGTCAGTATTATTAGCATAGGAAATATAATTTTTGTATTATCGTAAAGTATTTTACTCTATCCGATCCGGTTATTTGGCTCACTAGTTAATACGAAACAATGTAAAATTGCCCCTAATGTCAACCTCACAGTCTAAGACGCAAATTAATTTAAATCTACCCATTTTATTTTCAAACCTAATCCCTCATATCACTAGTTCCTAAGGTCGCAAGCTCAAATTTCAATATGAGAGTGCACCAACGAGAGTGCTTTCAACAATGCATCACATGAATTATGTTTTCTTGATCACTTGTAATAAAATGTATTGTCAAAATCAGACAAACGCAATGAAGAAAACTCATTTTTCCTTGCTTTACTCGCAATCATTTGTTTAAGCAATTAACATGCACGAGTATTACGATCCTCATGTGTAAATATCAAGTCAGGTTCTATATTGTTATATCTTTGGATGTGCATCGTAAAGGAAGCACAGCCGGATGTCTTTGTCTCGCTGGGTTTCGCAAGTCTCGGAGCCGGAAGAGCCATAAACGGCCGAAACTCTAACCGACGGAAATCCTTTATGGTGCCTTGCCTTTGCGACCTTTCACAACCACCGGAAGATCTTTGTTTGACTTCCGGGCACTGCTAGTTTTAAGGAAGGTCTGTCAGTGATGGAATCAGTACATTATTAGGAGCCTTGCTGTGCGTTTACTTTCCCTTGCTCCGTAGAAGTTTACGGCTTCTGATACGTAGTTCCAACTACTTCTAAATAAACTTCAAGTTGTGCTTAAAGTAACGACACAACATATATTTTATGACATTTGGAAGCATATTTCACTCATATTAAATCATTTGAAATTGAAACGTGATTCATTTTATGTAACAATTTTATAGAACACCTTTTTTTGTATTATTATTTTTTATTGTCCTACTCACTCTTCTAATACAATGTTCTTGTTAGTCGTGTGTTGCAATTTTTCCTTTATTACATTCGTAAGTGTGTTATGACAACACTATTTTCGGTCGTTATCTTTTCGTATTGTTCTAGCTATGCTGCAAATGTATCTAGATTTTCAATGCCAGAACTTAATCTCTTACCTCTTCAGGAAGGAAAATAATGAGAAATACAAATTAAAGTTTTCAATTTACACATATTATAATGGTTTTAAGGTGAACATCAGAAGTAACCGCTCAAAGGGACGCACCAGGTCAGATGCGACCTACGGTCGGCGAATACGAATAGGCGGAAGCCCAATAAAGCTAGTTCTACTAAGATTCAATAGCGAGAATTTTCACGCGATACGAGTTAAATTTAGAAGTTCAAGAGTTTATTTCGATAGGCCACAGCCTGAGTTAAATTTGAAGATGAAGAGTTTAGATCCAAGTTTAAATTTTAAGGTTTCCTCCAACAAGTTTTACTGTCTCTCCACAAACAAGAAGTACTAGGTTCCATGAGCTGAAGAGAACGATACATTTAAAACAGACCGAAGTCTGCAAGGAACCCAGAAAACAGTGTAGCGTGATAACAGTGTTCAACGAAAATCAATGTGGAGGATGACAAGAGATCTTCCTTTCCCGAGTTATTCCAGGGTGCAAGACGACGTCAAGACCTGCTCCTGCTACCAGTAAGATCAACGAATGCAGCGTACGCTTCGAAGTGGCCGGCGCTACAACGAACGTCGTGACAAGAACACAACGCAGTAGAAGGGGTCATAATACAGGACCACGACAGTCGGCTACCAATGCTGCAGAACAAAAACAACCGGTGAAACTTTGAAACAAACACAGATAAAGAACTAAAAATGTTCCCAAATGAGTTCAGGATATTTCAAACATTAACCTACCGACGGGAAACGGGTGGCTTTCCAAAGTAGAGGCCTCAAAACGAAGCGAGATAGAATCGGGACAGAACCGTCGCAACGTTATTACTACAGGAAGCTGAGGGCTTTTCGAGAAGTAGCAGACCCGAAGTGAGAACTCGAACAGCAGTCTCAGGGCGTTGATACTGCCCGTAATTAGAAGGACAGTTTAGAGCACGAAAATTGAGGTGAGAGAATTTCATATGCGAAGTGCGAACAGATTGACACTGATTTTAACAATTACGGGACTAACTCACCTAAAGAATGGTAGTCTTCAGTGGAAAACGTTCAGGCACGAGAAAAAGATATTTTGATTGAAATACAGCGAGAGAAGGCGCACTCCATTCGAAAAGAAAATAGTTTGAGGTTCATTCGATGGAAATTAGATAAGAATTTGATCAGCGCTGCCCTCAGATGGGAAGCTCACATACGACCTCCACCTTTAGTAGAGCCAGACACTTAAACGATTTGATTTGATTCGAACTCGTTCGATTTGATTTGATCGATGGAGTGCGCCAAGATGAAAATTGGTGCGTAGAACACAGCACAAAAATTGAAAGAAATGCTAATTACTGAAACTCAAAAGATAGAAAGAATGAAACACAGGAAGTTCGAGGTTGCCAGAATAATCTGAGTCACGTAACACGGAAACTTTGATCAAGACGTAGACAGCAGTCAACTGAACGATTGATGAATAGAGGGGACACATTGGTTAGACCCCACCATGGTGAAAGTTACGTCACCCGACATCGCCGAAGTTGGTTCGGAGCACAACCACGTTCACGGAGCGCCAGCTCGTGCAGAACAAGCTCTACGGGGAACGGAAAGAATCCGCTGGTCGAGCCGCTGTCCAACCCGAGGTCACCTCACTTAGGAAATAAAGGTTCAAATTAATTTCGAATTGAGAAAAATTAAAGGAAATACTTTCTAAATTTCATTTTAAAAGTTTTTGATTTAAATTCGAAAATAATTGTATTTATTTATTTATTTATTGAAATTTATTTAATTGTTTGTTGATTTAATTACTTATTTAATTCTTAGAAAATGTCAAACAATTTTCGACAACTGTTATGGTTACCATTGTACAACAATCATGTCTCTAGCCCCAGTGAACTCTTTTGGGAAATTGTATTCCCTTCGAGCTCATTATTTTAGAATACTAGTCGATACATTAGAACGGAAAAAAAATGTCCTGAATTTCGACCTCATAGTCTGAGACGTAAAATAATTTAAATCTGCCCAATTTACTCTAAACATTAATCCCTCCAATCGCTAGTTCCCATATTCGTTTGCTTATATTCCAATACAAGTGCGTCCTAACGAGAGTGTTTTCAACTATGTGTCACAAGGATTATGTTTTCCTAGTTACTTATATTTATTTGCATTTTCAAAAACAAATTAATTAACTCAAAGAAAGGAAGGATGTAAATATGAAGGTATTTTCAATTTTTTTCGTTCTTTTTAAAACATTTTGAAAGGCTATAGATTTGACGTATGTAATAACTTTATGGAACATCATTGTTTCATTTTCTTCTTCTAGTCGTAAATTGTTCTTGGTAATTTTGTGTGGCAATTTTTACTTTCTTGCGCTCGTGAGTACATTATATCAACACTATTTTAGATAGTTAACTTTTTGTACGGTTCCAGTTATGTTGAAAATGTAACGGCTAGCATTTTACAACAATCCTTTTCATGTCTTTGACTTCAGTGAACTCTTTTGTGCCAGTATTATTAGCGTAAGTAGAAAATTTCATAAATTTTTGTTATGGTGAAAATTATATTCTCTCCGAGCTCATCATTTGGCATAACAGTTGATGCGTTGGAGTAAAAAATTGTCCCAAGTCACGAATGTCGACCTCATAGTTTTAGTAGCAAAATAAATCAAATTTGCCGATTTCACTTTTAATATCAATCCCTCATGCTCGTATTACCAGTTCCTATGTTCGTGTGCTCATATTTCAAAATAAGAACGCAGTAACGAGAGGGTTTTCAGTAATGCGTCACATAGAATATGTTTTCTTGGCCTCTTGTATTTACTCTAAATGCATTACCAAAATCAGGCTACCGCCAACGAAGGAAACGCATTGTTTAGTGCTTTTCTCCGAATCATTTGTTTCGACGGTTTACATGGGTATTACGATAACCATGTATGAATAGGCATTAAGGATCTCTATGTTAAGGTGTTTGAATGCGTTTTTCGTTTTTATTTCAGTAAAAGTGCTCACTAACGAGAGTGTGTTTCAACTATGCGTTCCCAGAATTATGTTTCCTTAGTTTCTTATATTAAACGCACTATCAAAATCAGATCACGCAACGAAGGTAACTCATTTTCATTTTTGTTGCGCTTTTCTGTCAATGATTTTTTGTTTTGACATTTACATGGGTATTACAATACCAACGTGTAATTTTCAACTAAGGATGTTAATGTTAAGATATTTTAAAAATCAATGTTAAAGATTTCATGTTTCAACTTCATTGGAAATAACCTGTTTTTCTTTCTTTTTCTTTTTTCTTGTCTGTTGAAAAGCGTGTGCATGCCAATGTGGTTGATGTAATCAATGCGTGGGGGTATGTAGGTTGTGGCGAATGTGACAGGGCCTTATGGAGTTTCTACTATGATAGCTAGCATATCTGTGGGCAATACCTAATGTCGATAGTTTTTATACAGCATCGTTTGTTGTCAAGAATCTTTTTACAAACGTTCTTTTAAATGAAACAATAGGAATTATCTTAAACCGTTTGTTTGAAGTAGTAGATGCAATTCTGGGCCTCAGTAGGGAATTATTCAAGACTCTCCTTCTGAGTCCTTCAGCACTTTGTTTTGAATTTTTTTTATTTTTAACAATAAATTTTATCAATAGTTGGACAGGTTATGTATGGGGCTACCTATTCGCCCTACTTTTGCCAATATTTTTAAGTGCTTTCATGAGCAAAAATGGCTTAGGGGTTGTCCTCCAGTGTTCAAACCTTTTTTATACAAGCCATACGTAGATGATACCTTTTTATTGTTTCACAATCGGTCTTATTGCTTACTTTTTCTCAAATATTTTACTTCTAAACACCCAAATATTACCTTTATTCTAAAAAATGAACAGAATGGTAGCTTGTCTTTCCTGGATTCTTTAATTGCAAAAGAGAGTAATAATTTATGGAGTTCAGTTTTCGCAAATGCAGTTTCAACGGCCTTGGTACCAGTTTTTTTAATTCGTTTTTGCATTTTTCGATTTAAAATAAACAGTATTAAAACATTATCAAGAGCCTTCGCAGTTAGCTCAAACTTTTCCGATCTACATCAGTTTACTTTTTTAAAATGTTTTTCATTCGAATGGTTTTCCATTGAGACTTATTGAAGGAACTTTCAGGAATTTTATCCATCGGAGACACTACCAAACTTTTACTGTTGCTACTGTACGAAAGAATGATTTGTTTTGTTTTCTCTCTTTTTTTGGTCAGCAATCGGAAAAAATGTTGAAAGAAAGATTTGTATCCAAATATTTCACGTGTGTTAACTTTCATTTTATGCTTGTATCAAATTGGTTCCTTATTCAACTACAAATATAAACTTTCTAAAGGTATGTTCTCTTCTGTAATTTATTTACGCAGTTGCACACAGCGTGCATTGGAGTGTGTGTGATCCTATCGCCTTACATATTCGCGTCGCAGAGCATGCCGGTAGAAGCTATCGCACGAACCGTCCTCTAGCTACTCTTCACTCAGCCATATCCCATGCTGGAAAATGCAATATTTAAATAAAATAATAGGATGTTAATATTTTAGCCGCTGCATCGAACGTCGTTGATCTGCGCATAATGGAATCCCTTTATATTTTAGAGCGAAAACCTGTTTTGAATGACTCCCTATTCGCTTTTCCTTTGCAAGTGGTCGAGCGATTTTATTTAGTTTTTCCTTTTTACACTCACCAGCACTTTCCTTTCTTACCTCTTACATTTATCTTCGGCGTTTTCAATTTTTTCAGAGCAACTCGTTGAGAATGACTCTTTGAGTCGAAACATTCAATTTTAACTGAAATGCATTTAAATATGATATTGCGAATCAAAGCCTTATTCCTATTCCTCGCTATATTTTCTTAGTGTAGAAAGCATCATGCAACATGAATGCGAGGTTTCCAATTGCTATTGCCATACCAGAGTGATTTTCATTTGCTTTATTTGTAGTATATGTATTATAGTTCCAAATTTTGAACTGGTATCATGTTGTAGGGAATGTGAGTTGAGTAAAATTATATGTGGGTTGTATTGAAGGTAGATGTTGCATGGTGGGATTTTGTCATTTTGCCAGTGTTGAACGTTATGTTGAATAACAGTCACTGACTTATTCATGTTGTGTGTGTACATTATGTAGTTGAGTGTTTGGGTTTCTTGTAATGATTGCTAAGTTTTGAGTATTTGGGCATCGCGACGAATTGATCATGTGGGGTTAAGGTTATGGGGTATCTTCTAGGTTGTATTTTTGATTAATAAAATCTTCCCAAATGTTGTCCGGGTCTTCTTGCGCAACAGCGATTTTAAGACCTGAAGGGTTTTTGGACAGTTTTTCTCTTATCCATTCATTGGTGTGCCTTTTGAAAGTGAAAATGTGTTCGTGTCACTGCGGGAGAGTGAAACCTGAATAATTAGTGTGTCATTTTGTAAAAGGGATTCTTCAGAGGAGGGTTGTCTCTTTTCCTCCAGTTGTTTAGTTTTCTTATTTTTGGGATGCATTTTCCAATTTTCGCTGGATTCGTCCTAGGTTGAGTTCGCTGATATGGTGTGGCTTATTTCCATTTCGTTCTCATACGAGTTGGTACTTGTCTGTTGGGCAGGTGCCTCTTTTGAGTTTAGTAAGGACTGTTTGTTGGGTTCAAAAAAGAGATTGAAAAGTTTTTGCGAGTCGCGGTCGGGGAACTTTGTGTCTATGTTGAAGTTTTGTTTAAGAGATTTTGATAAGATTGCCCCGAAGTCTTCGGTTTGAGCAAGGTTGGCAATATGAGCTTCTATGATGATAGCGTCTATTATTATGTGAACTTGGCTGGTGAGTGTACGTGCATGTTCTGTTTTTGTTGATTTTTGGATGGCCGTTTTGGCTATTTCAATGTATGTACTCTCCGATTTGTCCATTTCTTTTTTTTTAGAGTTCTTCATTTTTTTGATGGCTTATTTCCTATAACAACAAGAGGCTGCAAGGGCGCGGCGGTTTCTTTCACAGTTAAGGTACTTCTTGTAGATTGAATCACACTGTTGGTAGGAGTGGTCATGTGAGGTGCATTCAGAGCGTGGTGTCTTGACAGTACATTGATGAGTAGAGTGGCCCTCAAATTTATAGCATCGGAAACAGATTGGTAGGTGCGTGTATTTTTTATGTTCAATTTGTGATAGGGTAATCTTTGTGTTGAACATGAGAAGGCGGTTCTGGAGAGCGCGTTGTGTCATGCAAGTGTCGGTGATGGTTCCTTTGATTACGTGTGTATAGTACTTGATTTTGTTTATTTCTTGGATTTTTTCCCAAGGTTGCAGTTGTGCTATTTCTTGCTGTATTTCTTGCGGTGGGAGTTGGCCAATGCTGTTGTCTAATCGTCCTACGAAAACTGTTCTTTTAGCTCAAAGATCTGGAGGGCTGATGAGTTTGAGTTTTATCTTTCGGAAGTGTTCGGTGGCTTTGTCCGAGGTCGGTTTGTCAATGACAGATGTCGTCATTTTCAGTGTATTATCCGGACGAGTTGTCAGTGAGACGTATGAGGGAACTCCTAAGAGTTTAAACATGGTTTCAAAGATTTTTCTCGGCCTATATGTAGTCGAGGGTTGATCTTTCGAAGTTGGATTCTGTAGGTAGTGTTTGATTTTTTGGTATATTGTACTGGGTTGGGTGTGAGAGTTTGGTAGGTCGTTCGTGAATAAGGTTATTTCTAGAGGCTGAGTCGGGGCATGTGGTGCCATGTCGTGTGCTAGTGCTTTGATGGGAATTAGTTGGTCTTGGTTGAGTAGGGGTTAGTAACAGGCTTCGGGAACTCTGGCTCGTGCCAGCTCTCCCGGAGCCTTGTCCTACCTCACGGGAGGATCTAGTGATAAAGTGGTTAGTCCTAGTGTATTAGGTGTCGAGTTTATCCGGAAGGCGGGTGGTGCCCTACTTAAACCCGCTCCCCCGTACTATAATGGGGTTTTCTCTGATGGTCTGGGGCCTTTCTGTACTCCCGTCTCTACTACCTCCCGGTGGCACTCTGCTAAAAATTAGAGAACCACAGAGGGAAAAAAGAAACAGCTACTTACACCATGGACCGCAGTTGGGAGGCAAGAGCTGGGCAAGCAAGGTGAAGAGTCGGCTAGAGTTATGCAGTCTTGGTACTGAAGCGGTGGCTGCTGAAGACTAGATGCTTCTTCGGCGGTGTTCACGGGGGAACCCCATAACCAATAACTTTGCGCTTAGACTCCAGCGAGGTACTTCCCATGCAGCCTGCAGCACGAATAGAGAGCGAGCTGCTCGCACGAATATCGCGTATTCATTCGCCACCTCAAGCAAGCCAATACCTGCAGGCCTCGGCTCCAGCACAGTAGTTTTGCAAAGAAGCCTATTTCAGGAGCATTCTTTGCCAAGGCAAATCAGTCACCCTGGAAACAATACACCGTCACCATTTCTCTCTGCGCTCTTACTCTGCAGTCCAATTCGTAAAGTTCGTGCTTAGAGCAAGCATCACCGACATTGCAGTAGTAAAATGCTGCACCTCACGGCCCGACTCAACAAACCAGATGATGAGATATTCTTCTAGTCGTACAACGGTATATATTTTTGAGGCGCTTGTAGTTTCATTGCTCCTGCATTATTTGCTCAGGTATTATGCCTAATTCCCTCAGACTCTAAGTTTGACTCCGTCAAAAAAGATATTCACTCGAGACAGAGCTAAAACACATCTGAGGAGCGGCACAGAGCCCTGACACTACACGCTGTCAATGTTTCATGGCGTCACCTGTAGGTTATAAATTGCACACCTTTATACAGTTCAACTGAATCGCTTCAAATCCCTTGCAACAAAGACTAATGACATGGCTTGATATCCCTTCTCTGCTTACTACGTGGATTCCAACTGTGTGTATCTAATAATTTTAAAAGTTATTTGACAGTCTTTCGTACAATCAACCGTCTACGAAAAATTCATTAGATATTTACTTTTAACCTCCAAAACTTACCCTTGCCTACTAAATTCGCTTGCTATTTTTAAATGAGTTGGCCTTGTCCTTTACAGCATTTCACTGAAACTTTGCCACTGTCAACGAAAGAAAACCTCATTATATCCAAGAAAAACTGTTAATGTGATTGCTAATCTCCCCGATCTCCCCTCAACTATTGCAGGTATAACTTTTTTTTCCTAAAATATAATAACTTTTCAACCTCTATTCAGCACATTTCAGCATTAGTGGCCATCAATGCAAAAGTTTTCCTTTGCAAAAGTTTTCCCTTGCTTTACCTTGGTAATTCCTTATCGTCAAAACTCGCAGCGATATGCCGGTATTTTTGAAAACTATTCACTCCACCTGCGATTTGTAACTGTAACTTATAACCCTCTACGCGTATCAAAATTCTGCTCTTTTGTTCAAGCAGTGCCCTTCACTGGTAAATAAGTGTTGCTCGCCATAGCAGTGTGTCTATAGGACCTGCCTCCGTGCGGGCAAACGAGGGTTCGAGTCCCGGCGCTGGTGGCGATTTTCTCTGTTGGGTATAGGAGAAAAAATTCTAAGCACAAAACCCCACTCTACCCAGGTGTCTGAAATGGGTACCGGTCTTGACCGGGGGAAAGCGTCATGGCGTCCTGGTATTAGTTGTAAGGCATCTGAAAAACCAATGTACAAGGTGATATGTATCAGGCTTGAATTGGAAATAAAGCATCCGTAGATGCCGATGTTTGTTTTGCTCCCGGATTTGCCCAGCCAATTGTTACTTCTTTTACCCCTAAACGCACTCATAGTGTTCTCAATTTCATGAGAGACCGCCCCTCCTAAAATATACCTGGTTCAAGAAAATTGAGAACGCCCTTAGTGTTTCAACAGGTTCCAGTGTTATGGCCTTCTTGTGTCTTCTTCCTCACCGAAGGCTGCCTGTCCAAACAGCCTCAAGGTCACATGCAAACGTTAAGCTAACCTGATTTAAGTCATCCCCAGTGTGTACATCGCTGTTGGCGTCGATAAGAAGAATATATAAGATATTTAGGCTCACCCCGAGCGGAAAAAAGGAATTCAAGAAGCAGCAAGATGGATGGAAGGAATTACTTAGAGACAATATGACGGCTTATAAGCTATTTCTTAGTCTCGTCTGGGGCAATAAAACTAGTAAGGTGAAGAAATTAAGTTTAGTAGTCAATTTGAACGGGATAGGTGAATAATCAGGATGAAGATAATTTATCAACCACTCACGCATTCACACATCTAAAGTAAGTGAATGAATAAAAGGCAATCGATAGATAGCCGCAGCTCTCATTTCTTTCCCCCGGCCGCGGCCGCCGTGGCCAGGTGAGGTCGGCGGACAGCGGCAAAAAATTATCATTTTTTGGGCAGAACTCTCACGGCCGCCAGCACCTCCACGACGGTGCCTCCTGCTGACTGCACGGCCTGCCTTCTGCTGACTGCCTGGTCTGCCTTCTACTGACTGCCTGGTCTGCCTTCTGCTGACTGCCTGGTCTACCTTCTACTGACTGCCTGGTCTACCTTATACTGACTGCCTGGTCTACCTTCTGCTGACTGCCTGGTCTGCCTTCTGCTGACTGCCTGGTCTGCCTTCTCCTGACTGCCTGGTCTACCTTCTACTAACTGCATGGTCTACCTNAGTTGGGTGTTGAATTATGCCTTGTGTTATTAAATGAAGTTGGGTGTTGAATTATGCCTTGTGTTATTGATAAACGCAAAAGATGAAAAATGACTAATAACCAAGCCAGACAACACGACCATCCAAATATAACAAGTTACAGATAAAAGCTTAAAATCATTTAAAAAATGAAATAGCTCAGTGCGAATGGAAAAACTTGTAGTTTTTTAAATGCAATAAATGGTTCAAAATTACAAAGCTTTAATTAGGTCATATCTAGTTACAGAAGGACATTGGTGATTGATTATGAAAGTAACCTTATAAGTTTTAAGAATGTACAACAGAAATTAAATTAATTTAAGATTATATTTAAATTACGATGGGAAGACGAAATGTTCCCTAAATGAAGGCACGCACTCAAAATGAAAAATATCGTATTGTACTTTTACAATATATTAATGATTTAATACCTGAAGATGAAGTATATCTCATGAGTTATTTTTATTGTGCGTTCTAAAACAAAAAAAAATTGATTTTCATTTTTAAAATCTGTGCATTGTTTTAAGTTTTTTGAGTTTTTTCGAAACCCAAAAAGAGAAGTCATATTGATCTTGCCTTAATTATTTATCTTGTGTTCAGTACAGATCGTGCTTTCGATATTGATCGTATTTCCAATAAACATTCATTTATTTTGAATTATTTTGAACTTAAAAATTGTTTAATTTATTATGATATTCATGAGAATTAGCGCTCCCAAATGGAAAGTGTGAGATCTCAAGCTCAGAGTCAGTGAATGTTTTTTTGTTGAAGTGCGTAGAATATATTTTTAATCTCAATGGACTATCTTTATTCGGTTCACTGATGCCCAGTTTTTCAGCACCTATTACTTTCTTCTTCAACTTTTATCTTGTTTCATAAACTTTCTTCCTAACTTACTGTTTCTATGGGCAGGGATCTTGTGTGGGACACACCTTGTGCATAGATTCCGCATTCCCCTAACTCTATACTATATAGCACCTTCATCCTTCCTCTCTTTGGAACACCTCTGTTGCGGATAGGGAAACTTAAAACGTACAGTATAATCTAATCTGATAACCAATTTTTTTAAAATTAAAGAAATTTCCAATGTCTGTAGAGAATGGTCTCTAATTTCATAAAATTGTTAACTGTACGAAAAAACAAATTTCTAACTTCTAAAACAATTAATTTCAAATTTCTAAACAACACGAACTGGCGTAATTTGAGAACTCATTTCCCTTTACGAATAAGACAACATTTACATTCAGTAGTAACAGTAATTCCTACCTTCTAAATTTAACTAATCGCTGAAATTTACAAACTTATTTTCAAAAATAAAGCTAAAGATAAGCTTTTACAATCAAGTAATTTTAATAAAAATTTATCTTCAAAAAACTTGTCATTTTCATTTCTTCTGTGCGTACTACCTTTCAATCAAACGGCTTTTAACTGTTTCATCGGATTAATAATCATGTATTTAGCATATGTTTGATCATGGCGTTCTAGTATAAATAAAGCAATGGGATTTTGGTTTATTAACGCACATTCTTGTTGGTTACACTGCGTTCATCACTCGTTATGATGGAATTAACGTGTATTTGAGACAGTCATCGCGACGAAAACCCAGTAAAACTCGAAACACCGTACATTTCGAATTCTTTTTGTAAATATCGTTGGTAACAAAAACCATCGCTTGTGACATTGCCACCTCACATACCATCAATAACCACAGTTTATGGCAATAATACCTCCCACTCTAAAATTTAACCCCGCTAAAATTAACACGTTAAGTGCGCCGGGTTAAACTGAAGTTCAATATTCAACTCCAATCAGAGTTACTTTTAGACATAAATTTTGAAAATAACGAACATTAAGTAGATCGCGACTTCATTTAGATTTCATTAAGCATTTATCGAAATTGAGTTAGTGACTGCTGGTCGGTCAGTAGCATTACAAAAATCCCCTCAGTGACCACCGGTGGGTCACGTCGCACTTAAAATGTTGAACCCCGTGAAAATTAAACCACGGTAAAATTAAACCCAACTAAAATAAACGAGAAATGTTACGCGAGTAATGTTCATAATTTTCTCTACAAAAATAATAATTACGTTGCCTTGAAACAGGCAAACTAAGACGAACTTTCCCGTATGGTATTATTGATGGCTTGTATAGTATTATTGATGGTTCATCATCATCGTCTAAATTTTGAATAAAATGTGATCTCACTTTTTCTTTTCAGTTTTCGACTATTTTTCTGCGATGATGAGGGAATTTATCCCAAAATTTCCAATTTCATTAAACTATTTTTCAAAATAACTGCTATTAAATAAGTTAGTTTAAGACCCCAGCAGCAACAGAGGTGATACCAAGAGAGGTAAGAGAAGGGACCATTTAGTGTGAGCTGTAGGAAACGGGGAATCTATGCACAAGGTGTGTTCCCACACAAAATACCCTGCACACAGACACAGCAAGTGAGGAAGAAGAGGAACAGAAGACAAAGAAGAGATAGCGAAGAAGGCATGAAAACTGAAAGAAGCAAAGTGGGCACAAAAGACAGAAGTCCCGAAGGCCTATCTACAGCTGAGGGGACCTCACAGTATCCCCCCTGGGGGCGCCACTTCCAATAGCATAGGATAGACAAACCTAACTACCCTAGGCGAACTGCTCCCCCTGTGCCTGCAGAGGGACCTAACAGCATTCCCCCTGGAGGCACCAGTCCCTACAGCATAGGATAGACAAACTTGACTAACCTAGGCCTATTGCCGACACCCTATGCCTACTGATGGGAATGTCATTCGACAAGCGTCATTCTTTTCACTCCACCAAAATTAAAATGCAGTTCAAATAATAAACTTCATAAATACAATATTCGTAGAAGCACGAATTTTAATGTTAAAAGTCAGCTTATTTTTTTCTGAATATTCAGATGGCGATGTTTCAAATCGTCAATTTTCCCATTTCCCTTGTGTAGGTAACGATGTTTTTTCTTTCAATTATTCAAATGTATTTCAATATAAATTAAGTGTTAAATGCTGTGTTACGCTGTGGTACGTTGTGTTACGTTGCAGTGCGTTCTCTTAGGCTTGTTACGTTGTGTTACGTTGCGTTAAGCAGTGTTTCGTTGCGTTCCGTTGTGTTACGTTGCGTTAAGCAGTGTTTCGTTGCGTTCCGTTGTGTTACGTTGCGTTAAGCAGTGTTTCGTTGCTTTCCGTTGTGTTACGTTGGGTTATATCATATTACGTTTCGTTACGTTGTGCTACATCGTGCTACGTTGCGTTGAGCAGTGTTACGTTGTGTTACTTTGCGCTACGCTGTGTTTTAAGTGTTGCTCAGCGTCCCACAGAGTTACTGAGTGTGACGCCACCCTGCGCTCTCTACCACCACTTTCCACCGATGTCACGCATGCGTAACTCGATGAGCAAGCCTCTACAAATAACACGCACGAACTCCCCGAAAAAACTTCGGCCCGAGACGGGATTCGTGCCCATAACTTGCGCCGCGATGACCCGACGCGGTCACTCCGCTGCTTTCCAACAGTAAAATGGAAGCTGCGCAAGTTTATCTCGGTGAACATCAGGACTTGTGTCACAAGGGGTTGTGCATATGGGGGTGGGGTGTCCAAATGGAGGGGGGAAGTAATGGACGTACTGAGGAAAGTAGGGGAGGGGGTTATCCAAATGGCAGGGGGAGGTAATTGACATAATATGGGGGAGGGTAGGGAGCATACATGGGGGGAAGTGGATGTGTTTTAGGGGGAGCAGGTGGAATAGGGACGAGGGAGTAGATAGGTGGAGGGAAAAAAGGGGAATAGTTCAGAGTAAAATGGAAAAAGGGAATGGTTCAGAGTAAAAGGGAAAAGGGGGAGTGGTTGTGGGTGGAATGGAAAGGAGTGGTTGTGGATGAAAAAAGCGAGTTAGATGAAAACAAGATTGTATCAGAAGGGACAGATGTGGAAGATAGAGAAAGTGAGAAATAGAGAAACTAATAAATGAGTCATGTAATAAAATTATACAAAATATGTACAAATCAATTTACATTCGAGCGCAGTGCATCTCCCAATGGTATACGGAATACCTTCTCACAAATTATTGCATTGTACAATAATTTGTTCACTTTATAAGCCGTATATGATCTGTGGCGCTACAATACCTTAGGTACAGTAGCACTGCCCAGTACAACAACACTGCCCAGTACAACACTACCCAGTACAACACTACCCAGTACAACACTGCCCAGTACAACACAGCCCAGTACAACACTACCCAGTACAACACTGCCCAGTACAACACTACCCAGTACAACACTACCCAGT